>VWZG01010402.1:158454-212049 GCA_013396735.1 Grallaria varia | reverse complement strand
TTCCTTCCTTCCTTGCTTCCTTCCTTCCTTCCTTCCTTCCTCCCTCTCCATCTTCTATATTAATCAGTTGTTGCTTTTCATTCCTCTTAAATATTTAAATGACCTCAATTTCATGTTTAGATTTAGGGTGTTGCTGTTGAAGCCTACCCCCATGTGGAGAGCCTGACAGTGAGATGGCTGTGTTGCTATGTATTGCAGAGACCTGGAGAATTTATTCCTCTCCTGTTGAAAAGAAGATTTTGAATAACCATAGCAACAGAAAAACCTGCTGTGAATCTTACAGCATGAAGTGTTTCTGATATCTGCTTCTGGGGATCAAGGAGTTAGTCAAGGATATCTCTTCTGTGTGGTGTTATTACTTCCTGCCCCAGCTCTCCCACGTTGATACCAGAGACATCAATGTGAATAAAAGTGAACAGTTTCTGACAGATATCTTTTAATGCAATTTTCTTCTGTTCTGCTTTTCTCTGATTGCTCATGCATTGGCTGTGGATTTTTTTAATGACTTATTTAAAAGAAATCAGTGTGAAATGTTTAATTTTTAATGTTGGGTATTCAAAGCAAACCACACAAATGCTTGAAGAACTGTGTGTATTTTGTGGAGAGTGAAAAAGGACATCTAACTAATACAAAATGGTTTACCTGGCTTAATTAGATCCACTTCAGGGAGTGCAGTGAGAATGTGACTGACCTGGTGAGGAAAATAAAATCACATGTATGCTAAGTTTAGGGCTGAGTTCTCTTTTAGCCTACAAGAAGCATAAAAAAGTCTTGGTGTAACTGAAGTTATTTTTGACTTTGAGGTAAGCTAAGCACTCCTGCACTTGCCTTGAACAGAGAGCCTGTATCTGAACAGCCAGTGGGACTCAGATGCTGTGTGCCAGCTTGAGTCTGAACCAACTCTATGTATTTAGATTATTATTCTTATTATTTTTGTCTCTCCAACCAGCTTGTTTCAGCCTCACCCTCACAGGTGCGAGTAAGGTCTTCATAAAGTTACAGGTTTGTGAATTCACATGGTGCCTATTGCTTGTCTCGTGGTTTCATCTGAGCTTTCTCTGGTGTAAAACCTACATTACTGAATTCAAGAATTGTTAGTTGGTTGTGTCCTAACAGAAACTTCTTAATTTTAAAATGTCTAATTCTATATTCTGTATACACTGAAGTCTTGTGATAGGTGCTGCCCGCCTCCCCTCCAAACCAGCACTATCATGTCATCACATTCCTTTGGCAGTATTATGTTTGCTGAGGTTGTGTTGAGCATATATACGTGCAGTCTCTGCTTATGGCCCAACTTGCCTTTGCTTGATTCAGTACACAGTCAGTGCAAGCTCAGATCTGCCAGCAAAGCCCTGGCAGCGGTGCCACACTGAACAGTGAGAAATGAAAATACTTAGCTATGATCATTAATATATTAGAAACCACTCCTCACTGGCAAGGAAAGTTTCATTCTCTTTAAAAGTCTTCTTGTTTGCCTTTGTCCCATATAAATGAAAAAAACTCCAAAACATATTACTCCCCTCATGATGGATAGGCTGTTGGTCAACTGCTTCAGGTTCAATCTCAACATCAGGAAATACTTTTTTACCATGAGGGTGATGAAACACTAACAGAGGATGTACAGAGAGGTTGTAGATTCTTAATCCTTGGAGATATTAAAAAAACCCATCTGGACACAGTCCAGGGCAACCAGCTCTAGGTGGCCCTGCTTGAGTGGTGTTGAACCACATGAACTCCAGAGATCCCTTTCAACTTCAACCATTTTGTGATCCTGTATAGATAAACCCTTCATGGCCTGTAAGTTGGTGACACAGTTGTAAGTGTGGCATGTGGTTTCTGGTGTTTGCAAGTCTGCCATTGCTGTAGGAGGCAGAGAGCAAAATTCAATATTCCGCGCTGTATTTCAGCTTGCGAGTCTCTTAACCCCTCTACAACTGTGCCTCAGCTACATGAATATTTCCTTTACTACAATACTCTCAACTTCATCCAAGGGCTGTGTAATGTGTCTGCAGATCTGTGGATTACAGGCACTACGGGAGCGACTCTTCTGTGTTATGCTGTACCAAGAGTTTTTATGCTGGTGAAACCAGTATGTGGATATTCACTTAGGTACAAGAAAGTATCTCTTTTTGGCTTGTGGCATTCATTTACATAAAAAAAAAAATAAAAATAAAAATTGCCCGTGTGACAGAGAAGAAAAGCTTGTTTATCAGAAACCTTTTAAAAATAAGCACTGTTGCTGCGCTGAGAATTTTAATTGGAGTTTTTTCTGCCCAACTCTTCCACGGGTTTTAAAATGCGTATCTGTGCTTGTCTGTATATTTGCTTACGCTCCTCGACTTCATCAGCTCATACTGACACAGGAAAGAGCGGCTGGGAATTCAGCACGCCCTGCCTTCCGCGGGCTCCAGCTGCCACCAGAGAGCACTGTCACTACAGCTCTGCAGGCAGGTGCTGCTGCCGCTGCTGGCGCCGGCTCTCCCTTCGGGCTGGCAGCGGCAGGGAGGTTCTTAAAGGAGACTCCGAGGAGGAGGCTCAGTACCATCTTTACCCCTGTTCTGCTCCGCGAATCCAGGGGCTGTCAGGCGAGGAGCAGCTCTGCCTTGGCAAAGGGCAACCGGCCACTGGCACATCCCTGTGTGCTGGGCTTTAACCCGGGATGTAGAGCCCAAATGCATCCAGCTGTGGGCTGGGAAAATGTCTTTACTGTCGTTGTGGCATCCCACTGCTAGCCCACACTGCTTCGCAAACACAAGGTGAAAGGGTTACATAGCAACTGCCCGAAACCAGGGAGTTTTGACACCGTGCTCCCCCTTCTCTACAAGGTGTTTGTTACTCAAACCAACTTCATTTACACTTGAAGAAAATGTTGCTCTTTTTTTTGGTCATGAACACAAAATGTTATTGCTTCTGTTTCGGACCTGAAGAAGGACTTGTGTGTTCCTGTAAACTGCCTTGTGCTTTTTCTGCCTTCATTTTGCACACAAATATAGCCTCACTTGCATTCTGCAGCATTGAGACTGCCGCAAAGCTACTGATGCTTTGAGTCCTAGCACAGCTTAGGAGCTCAGGAGTGCTGGGGTTTTCAGTGATCATTCATGTGCTTTGCACACACCTTGTCTGCCTGAAACCAATGCACCATGCAAGGCTAATAATTGCTTTGAAATTGGATGTGTCCTTTTTTAAGGATAGCAAAGAACTTTGTATATGGTACAGTTACCTGTCTCTGAAGTAAACATACCTGCAGATGTGAAGACAGCATTTAGTTCTCCTTCTGGTGAGGCTGCCAGATCAAATTATATTCATCCTTAGAGTTATCTCAGTTGCTGTGGGATATTCACTGCTGACTGAAAGTAGTGTTTAGAGATCCCAAAAACATTGCATTTGCGCACCATTCTTTTGTCCATTTTCTGAGTCTTTCTCATAGTTACATAGAGTGCCAAAGGACTTCCTCCATCCCCTCAGCAGAGGCTAGCAAGGGGCTGCAGTGCAATGATTCTTCAGTTCGCCTCATTGGGGTTAAAATGTACCTGGGAATGTGGCAGAAGGGTGATCTGGCTGGCTGCGTCCTCCTTTTTATGCAGTAACTCCGGTGCTGTTTCTGAACAATGCTGTCTCACCTTCCCAAAGCAGTGACTTACTGCCTTGTGGAGACGAGCTGCAGTCAGAGCTATCATTTCAGAGTTGGTGCACACTTGGACAGCAATTCTTATAGCTTGGATGGCATAGCACCATAATAGGAAATGCAGTTCCTGTAGATGAAGACACTTAAGATACAGTCTTCAGGGAGTAACATGAGGTGGCATCCTAATGCTGCTGCTGATTCTATAATGTGTAGGTTAAAATAGCCTGTGGTGAGATGATAGGCCTGTCCTGGTTCAGATTGAAGAGAATTTTCCCTTAAATGAGTCCTGTGAGTTGAGGCAGTACCTTCCTGTCTCCTACAGCCCTCCCTTTCATACAACTGCAGGGCCAAATCCCGCTTAATTTATAGGCTCTGACAAGATCTTAGAGCAAGAATGATAGCATGGTTGCAGAGCACAGGCTATCGTTTAGTATCTAAAGTGCCAATTTTCTGACAAAGTGTATAATCTAATATAGGGTTGTGTAGTGTCTGTGTTTGATAGGGAACCTCTGTAAGTCACCTCAGATTAAGAAGGGGAGAGTTTGAACAGTTATATGGGTAATGACAAGGAGAAAAGCAAACAATTCAGGCACAAATCTCCATTCTCTTTCTCAACAGAGATTAAAAAAGACAGGAAAATACAGTCTGCCTGAAATCTGACATACATTTTTTACCCTGTCTGATATCAATCCATAGTTCCTGTTTGCTTCCCCCTCCCCAGGGCTGAGACAGCTTTACAAGCAGGCATGTGTTCACACATCTCCACAAAGTGTTTTGAGGGAAATTCTTTTTGTGTTTCAGTGTTCCTTGATGACAGGATTAAAAATAGTTTTATCCAAATCAGTAAAGGTCTTAAGATTTTCCTGTGAGGGTATCATGAGGTAGATTTCTCCTACTGGTTAAGCCAGGGGTCTCTCTCTTCAGGACTTGTCAGGCTCTGAAGACAAAATGCCATATTGGAAAAAGACATGAAACACTATTACAGATTGACTGCAGACTGAGTTCCAAATCTGATGAAATAACTAAAAATCCTACTGCAGGGTGATCAAGGTTTAGAGGAGAGGTAGAGATTTTGTCTGTTTAATTTACTCATTTGAGGGTCCTAATCAGAGACACGGGGTCTAGTTGGTGGCCTGTCACTAGTGGTGTCCCCCAAGGTTCAGTACTACGCCCTGTATTGTTAAACTTATTTATTAATGACCTGAATGAGGTAGATGCCTCCTCAGCAGTTTGGTGACAACACAAAGATGGGAGGAGTGGCCGATACCCCAGAGGGCTGTACAGCCCTTCAGAAGGACCTCAACAGGTTGGAGAGATGGGCATAGAACTGTCTGAAATTCAAAAAAGGCAAAGGCAGAGTCCTGCACCTGGGGAAGAAGAACCCCAAGCACCAGCTGGAAAGCAGCTCTGCAGAGAGCTGGGGGTCCTGGAGGACAACAAGCTGCCCATGAGCCAGCAATGTGCCCTTCTTTGTGGGCAAGAAGGCCAATGGTATCCTGGGGTGCATCAGGAAAAGCATTTTCAGAAGGCTGAACAAGGTGATCCTGTCCCTCTATTCTGCCCTAGTGAACCTGTATCTAGAGTGCTGTGTCCAGTTCTGGGCTCCTCAGGACAAGAGAGACATGGAACTCTTGAAGTGGGTCCAGTGGAGGGCAACAAAGATGATTAAGGGACCGGAGCATCTCTCTTATGAAAAAAGGCTGAGGGAGCTGGGCCTGTTCAGTGTGAAGAAGAAGTGACTGAAAGAGGACCTTCTCAATGTCTGAAGGGAGGATGTTAAAAGAATGAAACCAGACTCTTCTTGGTGGTACCAAGCAATAGGACAAGAAGCAATGGGCAGAAACTGATGCACAGGAAGTTCCACCTGAACACAAAGAACTTGTTTATTGTGTGGGTGACTGAGCACTGGAACAGATTGCCCAGGGAAGTGTGGAGTCTCCCTCACTGGAGACATTCAAGAACTGTCTGGATGCAATACAGTGCAATGTGCTCTGGGATGACCCCGCTTGAACAGGGAGGTTGGACCAGATGACTCACTCTGGTCTCTTCCAACCTTACCCATTCTGTGATTCAGTGATACTTGCAAGCTTAAAGTAGGAGCCTTAGCTTTCTATATAGTCAATGGATTACACAGAGCACCTGCTGAGGTAGAGGAAACCCAAAGATTGGATCGCATGGAGTGGATGTGGACTAGAAACTGCAACATGCACTAACTCAAGCATTGAAAATAAACTTGATGGTTAGGTGGGAAAAGCCCTTTTCCATTGTGGTATTTACCTGTAATGTCATGGGGTTCAGCCTGGAGGAATTCCACTCTCCTCTGCAGTTATCTGCAAACTTTGGCAGAGCATGCAGTGAATTGCTGTGCCATCACTGAATGCAGATTTCCAAATGAATTTGAGGGCAAGGAAAGTCTTTCAAGGGGTTCTTTGTGGGCATCAACATGCTCCCACTTGCATAGTCAGGAAGAAAAACACGAATGAACAGCAATTGAAATACTAGGAAATTTTATTTGCAAGAATATTTACAACATAGATTTGGTGTACTTGCCACAGGCATTGTTGATGGTGATAGCAATATTGCATGAAAACTGGAAGGTGTACCAAGTGGGTTTGATTATTTCTTCACTACATCACAGGCAGGAATTACAAAAAAACTCCACAGGAAAGGTGAATATCAACATAGGTTGTTGTGTTTTTTTTTTTTTAAAATTTGTGACTTTTCAAAATCAGCTAGATTCACAAGAGAAAAAAAAAGGTAGTTTTAAATTATAAGAGGCCATTCCTCATCTTAGAACTCCACTGTCAACCCAATGGAATTTATGAACCATTTTTATTCCTCTGGACAGTTTTATTCTGCTTTCTACTTTCAAATAACATACCAGTATAAGAAATCTAAGCAGGGAAATTGTTTCTCATTCTTCTCAGAAGCTTTGAAAGCTAAACATTTAAACCCAAACCATTCTTAATCTTCAGAGATGCTGAGTTGAAAGTAAGTTCAACTGTAGCCATTGATTTCACAAAACCTATGCTCCTATAGATAACAATAGACTATCTTATTAGTAGGACACAGCTAGAATAATGGTTTGGTGATATTTTTAACTGGTTTTTATACACTTCATGATGACACACAAAAGCTGCTGTTTGCATAGAAAACAATGTGTATAGTCTCATAGGATAGTGACCATCTATTTGCCCAAGGAGGCAAACTAATAATATTTTGATATCAGTACATTTCCTTGGGATCTCAGACTGAAATAACTTACTCCCATTAATAATAAGTTAGCCAAGCTGGGGGAGCTGAGTGTAAGGTAAGACATGAACAATCTGTGTACACTGTTTTGCAGATGAAGAATGAAAGGCATAGCTAAACTTTAGCCAAGACTTTCAGGTAAGGATGCTAAGGATGCTAAACTTTTATGGTTCTGTTTTGGATGCTCATCTTCACAGAATTCAGTGCCAGATTTTCAGGACTACTGATCATATCCACCTATAGCAGCAGTAAGTTAAGGATATTCTCTCCAGAAATGCAGTGGTCATTTTATCAGCTGAAATTGGTGCATCTGAAATTGGAACACACCTTTGAAAATCAAGTTCATGGCCTTTTATCTTAAAGTGAGACTGTCAAAACTGAGTGTAATCAAAGCCACTGAAAAAACCCTCTTTTACTTGGTGGCAGCTGTTTTCTCTAGCAATACTAAAGATAAATATTTGAACAGTAACAAGCAATTTCACAGTAAACTGGACTAAGATCTCCTGGATTTCCAACCCTTCTGATTTTATTGAAGTATCTTTCATTTACTCTCCAGACCAGAAACCCTTTCAAGATTCTCTGGGAAATTGAATCTTGCATCCAGATTTTCCAGATTTAGTCTTTCAATAATTCTACATTAAGCTGCCAAAGTACCATCATATATATCATAATATATCTATCATATATATCATTAATCTTCTTCACAGAGCCAGTGAAAATATTTCCTGTTGTTATATTATTCCACAGTGGCAGATAATTTAGCATAAAAACAGATGAGTTTACTATGGAAGACACTATTCAGGAGAGAACAAGATCTGCCTCTTGGAAGAGTATACCAGCAGCAGTTTAAAGAATTGTATGTAGACTGCCAAACCGAAGGGGTCTTAGCTCTTTCTTTCTGACTTATCATTAAGGCTTTAAGATGAATGATGAAGGATAAGACTAGGACACCGTATTTTCTGCAGTAGAGTTACCAGGAAGAGCTGGTTTTATTTTCTCTCTTTTGGAAGCAAAATCATTGAAAATTACTCCTGGACAAGCAGTTGGCAAGCCTGAAGAATCTTTTTTGTGGTTTCTACATGATATTTTTATTTTTTTACAATTATTATAATAGAAGGAGTTACAAAATCCGTCATGCTTTTCCAAAAGCATGACAATTTTCATACAAAATTATCTTAGCATTAAACCAGTTCCATTAAGAATCATCTTTGAGTTGCAGTCTCATGGTTCATGGAAGATATACACTTTCTCATTCCAAAGAGCTGATGGTAACTTTTATATCCTTCAATTACTGTCTGTCTAATTCATATTGCACTTTATTCTGTCATAGAAAGCCTTTCCTTTCAGCAGAGAATATAGATTCAGATTTCTTGTGCCTCAAAAGTAGAGGACAAATGATATTCAGAATCAGCTTTTTGTGGAAAACATGCAAAGTGCAAGATACTGACTGGAATAAATTTTTGAACCCTCCACTAATCCAGAAACATTGTAATGGAGATGAATCTTCATGAAAAAAATGTTTTTGAGGTAATGAGAGACACAAGAACAAACACAGTTGCTTGTTTTCACTGCTTCTTTACTTTTCATAAATAAAGAAACATTTAGGACTCAATTCCTAGGGATTAAAGTAAACTCTTCTGCCTTGCATCCACTCTGATGTTAAGGGGAAAACAGGATACTTTATTTTTCATTATTGCTACCGATGATCTCTGGTGGGGATGTGTGAGGATCAGTATGAGATGCAAACTGCTTGCATCTTTTTGCAGTCTTCTAGCAGCAAATATTAAATCCTCGATGATTTCAAATTTATAGATTTAAGAGATAAAAGTTCAAATAAGCTAAGTCAGAGCCATCTGTCTGAAAAACAGAATATACACAGGAGTTACAGAATCAGGCTCTGTTCCCAGGAAAGTAGTGACACAGGAAAAGACATAGGGCTTAGAGTTGAAAAGCAATGTGATATGAGACTCAGAGAACACTCCTGAGGGAAAAAATAAACCAAGAAGCAAAAATGCTCAGTCCCTAGAAATTTAAGAAGGAGTAACAAGTAGGATTAAAGAGGGATTTACTCTGTACACAGTGTAGTGAGAGCCAATACTAGAATACTGAGTCCAGCCAAAGTGCCTAAATTCTAAGGAGAACATCAAAAAATAATTGAAATGCTAGAGAAAAATGTTATACGGAGACCTTTAAGAGTTTTTCCTAAAGGAGTGACTGGATTGCAGTCTCTGAGAAAAAAAATACCTAGTCCTAAATAGTTCTTTAATTGAGTGGAGGAAAACATAATGAGTCAGAAAATATAAACTGAAGTGAAGGGCATGGGGGGGGGGGGATGGGTGGGATCAAATAAAATTACATATAAACCAAAAATTGAAGCAGTAGAAAAACATAACCAAGGGCAGAGGTGGATTCTCTGTTCCCTGATGCCTCAAAGCAAGACTATATTTGTTGCTGGGCGATGCTTCAGCAATATGTGATTTAGTTAAACAGAAGCTGTTGGGATCCACTACAGCCCAGCTCAATAGAAAACCAGAATTAACAAGGTTATTTGCTTAACTGGAAACTAAACACCCTAGGAATACCAGAACAACTAGGTTTTGGGTAGAGGTTCTATATTGGTTACATATTGTTTTATCTTAAAATCCCTGTTTTCCTCTTAACTAGTACCAAAAAATAATAAATCCCTGAAGGGTTAAATAATCTAGTGATGTTTCCAATTCCCATATTCAAAGCTTTCTGATTGTATGAAACATGATGAAATATGACTGGTTTGAATTTGTTGATTTCAAATTCTACCCAGCTGCATCCTCTACAGTTAAGCAAACTCATTTTACTGACTGGTCCAGCGTTGTTTCTGATTTGTGGTTGGGGTAAATCACTGGCATCCAATGCCAGATAATTCTAAACAACATGCCCTCTCTTGGGTAATGAACATAGATCTGGTTGCTCCAAAAACTTCCATTGCACTTCCCCTTCTCTGTACTCATTTTAGAGTCTCATGCTCCAGTGGATCATCCAAACAATTTTCTTGAGGAATCTGTAATATTGTCCTTTTTTTTTAGTAGTTCATCTCTAACATCAATACAAGTGGTAATAATTTTCTTCCAGCTTCAGCTTGTATCATGAAGTAAAAATAGATACATGGACATTTAAAGCTAAAGAAACCAATCAAAATGAATAAGGAAGATACTCAAAAAAGTTCTCATTCATCACATTCTAAAGAAAAGTGAGTTGTCTGTGGGGGAGTTTTCCTTTTACCCTGAAGAATATTCAGCTATTCTTATTGCAATTTCTTTGTTCCTTGGTCTGATTACTGAGATAAAAATATGAAAGTCATACATTTGTCCTTGAACAAGACTATTGCTGTACTTGTCAAGGAAAACACTGGGATTTTGTGACTGGATTTTTGGCAAGCCTCTACTGGTACAAAATGCTCTTTCCATAGCAGTACCTTGCCTGTTTTCTCTGATCTCAGATAGAGCTGGAAGTTCAACCACACAACCCACCTTGAAACTGTGACTGTACTGTTCTACTTCTGCTGACAAACCAGGCCAGCTGGCTAATTAATTAAGGATGAGGCACTTGGTGATGTGCACCTGGAAATCATTAGATGCCTGGAGGTTACATGTTCATGAGTCCTCTCCTGGAATTTGGAGGTTATCTGTTGTGTGTTTGTTTCCCTGGGTTTCTGCTGGTAAAGTTCAAAGAATGTGATCTCTGAGAAGCTGAAGAGTAATTCTTGGCTTCTGGCCAGGTGCAATTAGTTGTATTTATTGGTAATAGGAATGCAGATTAGAATTTGACAGGGAGTGCAAGTGAAGAGAGTAGCCTTGGCCATTGTGTGTGATTAAATTTATTCTGCAAAATAACTTCTTCTGTGGAAATTAAAGAAATAATAATACAATTGAATTATGTATCAACGTTTTTTTCTTGTATGTCACTCCAAAGACTGAGAGAAAAGGTCTGCATACCACGATGCTTCATAAAACTCATCGCCTCGTAACAGAGACAGAGTGAGAGTTACTTCCAGGATGTAAGCTTTTGAACTTTCTTTTTTTTAATACTTCTCTTATGCATAACAGCCCTATGTTTTCCCATGGTGTTGAGGTCAGATATGTTGCCTCATCACAATTTGAGGCTGAAAAATTTTGACACTAACACACAGATAATCCAATAAAATTCTTCTGTTGTTCATAAAATGGTTAGTCTTTGAAATAGACATTCTTATAAATAGACATTCTTATAAGAAATTATCTGATTTGATGAAAATTTTAATGAGAAGTTTTTCAGGTCTTAAATGATATTTGTCACTAGCAATAATGATAAAAAGAAGTAACTTTAGAATAATATGGCAGTCAGGGTATACAGGAAGCATGATCATATTACATGTAGTGTGAATGTATGTATGCATGCATATATTTATTTATTTTAGACAGCAGTCATTTTTTCCCTCTACAAATAGTGTTTTCTTGCTGGATGTGGAAGTTTGACACTGGGCAAAACCAAAACAAGGCAACACCACACAGAGCTTCCCAGGACCAGCACAGGTTTCCCCCGCCAGACCCCACCCCCCCTGCCCAGAGGGGAGAAAAACAGTGAAAAAACCAAGGGGAAGGAGAGAAAACTTAAAAGCTTTAGACTGTAAGGGGAACAGATAGATATATATATATATATTTACAGAGGAGGAAAAGGGAACGTAGTACTATATGCACACAACACGAATACCAGGCAAATACAGGGAAAGAGAGGTAACTCAAATGGTATTGTATAGGTACTATATATATACACCCAAGGAAGACAGATAAGGCACTGCATTACCCAAATACAGAAGCGTCCAGCCCTGAGCTGTGATCCTTCTCCCACACCACCCGCCCGACGAGAGACTGGCTTGGCCACAGGAGAGACTGTACTGCAGAGACTGACTGGAGGAAGTGTCCAAAGACAGCGTGACCCAGAACTTCCTCCCTCACCCTTATATCCCACGTGATGTGAGATGGTAGGGAATACCTCTTATTTGTTAATGTACGTTACCTGACTTTTTTCCCAGGAAGGCCTAAAAAGCAACAAACCTAGCCAAAGCCTAAAATTTAAAACTACCACACTGGAGTTAAGTAATAGGAATTTGTCTTGGAGTCAAAGATTTCTGAGCTGCATTGCACAGTGTAAGAAATTAGGCAGAAAATTCTAAAGACATTAGTGAATAGCCAGTCATGGAGGTCAGCATGGCTCCATCCCTTCTGTTCTGTTCTAGTCCGGGACAATTTAGTGCACTGAAACATTTTATTGGATTAACCAATCTGTGTTGGATCTTAAATTTATGATTTAGTGCAGCTGAACAAGCTCCTAAAAGACAGCTGAGCCATGGTAAATCTTGCTTTTAGCCCATGTCCGATCTGAGGTCATTTATCTTTGCCCACCATGAAATTACTGGTAATACAATACAAACATATGCTTCTATGGAGAAGACCTTATTTTAGAGGCCAATTATAGGAACTTTTTTCTTCTTTCTTTTTCTGTTAATACAGATGGTGGTTTAAACAACATTTTTTGCCCTTTTTTTTTAGGACTGTCTGCAGAGGTCTCCTGTTAGTTTCTGGTACCATCTGTTCTTCTGTTTCAACAGCATAAAACATCAAATAGACTTTTTTTTTTTTTCCTTTTTTTAAACCATTGCCAATTTCACTGAAAAGGAGTGAATATCAAAAAGACCAGAACCAAATAACTGAGAAATTTACAAGAGGAAAAGTTGTAAAATTATGGAGGAGCTTTCATGTTTGTTGACAACTTTAAATTAAAGCTCAGATGCCTTTCTGAGTAGGTGGTGGTGTTGCTTCTATCCCCCCTCTAGCTGACACTCTGGGTTTCACTTGACTAGAGTCACAAAACACTCGGGTACACAGAGAGAAGACTGAGAGATAGGAAGTAATTGCACACAGATAAGAGCAAATTCTTTTGAGTGACACCAGTTCAGTATTTCCCAACAAACATGATATTGCCTTCTATATTTTTAATAACCCAAGAGAAGAGAGGCATGGATCTTGAAATACAAAGACTTTAGTACCAGGCACTACTAAAATGTCTGCTTTTCTTGTCGCTGTTGACTTTTGCCCTCCTGGAACAAAGAAGGAATGATACAGGCATGTGACACCCATGATAAAGATAAATTGCAGCCACGATGGTTTGGTTGCATTCATTTTCTTTAGAAGTCTGTCTTTATTGCCTGCATTAAGAATGTTATTTGTTGCCTAGTAAAAAAAGGGGTTTACCCCCTGAAAGGAAGGAGCACATAATGAGAGGCTGTACCCAGGAGGAAAGTTTAAATCAATACATTCAAAGAGGAAAACTACACTGGAAGGTTTCTGGGGTCATGTTACCTTGGGATGCTATCTATCTATCTGTGTGCCTGACTGAATTATAGACATGCCATACACTGAGGAAGATTAACGTTTATGATCTTACAATGAAATAAGTTTGTAAGAAAGATTTTAATGTTTTTTAACAAAGGCCCAGAGAATTTGAAATAAATAAAAAAAAATTAAGTATTTTTCTTTTGACCTAAGTAGTCAAACCAGTTTTAGTGATCTTCCATTTCATTTTTTAAATGCAACTTCATTTGGATGGTAGTAATCCATGGATTTCTTTAGTATCCTCATGTTCCATTGTTAATGCATCAAGAGAATACATAGAATTCCAGCACAGCTGGAAAAGAATATTACTATTTCTGTCTATGTTAACGTTCCTTTGACATTGTGAGAAATTTTGTAAAGAGCCCTAAGATTCTTATTTATGTTGCCAACAACCTACAAGACAGTTTAGACTGGGAGTGGGAAAGTTATGATTTGTGGTGCCATGGTATGCCAAAAGAGGTGGGAAACAACATTCACTGGCACCTGCACTTGGTCCAAAAGTTGAAAAGGAAGACACTGGGTCGTTATGTGCAAACCATTTGTGTTACAGGCTTCACGTAACTGCTTGTGCTTCAGCTTAGGTTTGGAGGAAAAAAATGAATCCCCAGAGAGATGGATGCTGTTAGAGGAGAGAGTTAGATTTTCTCTTTTCTTATGTCCTGACTGGGATCTGGCTAATAAAGTGCCTGCTTATTCCACTCAGTGCAAAACGATAAATGTCAGCAAGGCTTTCATACAAGGAATGTACCCCCTCCACAACAATGCAGCAAGCCAAAAATGCGCTCCATGTCACAGTGATGAGCATCTTAGAAAACACTGAGATAGAGAGCCAGTTTAATGCAGCCCCCTTCAACGCAGCTGGGTCACAAATTCATGGTGGTGGGTTAGCTCACTCACACCACTTCTTGCTACTCAGGCAAATGGATGTCTGAAGAAAGACGGCACCTAAGGTGGTCATTGGTATTGGGTTGTGAACAAGAATATGTAGTGCATGGAAGTGTTTCTGTATTTCTTAGTCACATATTTAAACAGTTTCACTCAGACAGGGATCAAAAAAGGTGCCATGGGATTCAACTTATCAGCCATATCCTGTGAATGACAAACATCAAGGGTAGCCTATGTACAACTCATAGGTAAAAGTTTATATGTGAAAATCAAGTTGAGTTTTAAAAGAAGTTCCTACTGTGGCCAATTAATGTATTCAAGTGATTATTGGGTTCAATCAATAAAAAGTTGATGAAACTATTGCTTTCTTTTTTTTTCACATAACAAACATTATAAATGTAAAAAAGCCATAAAACCTAAAAGCAGAAAGAAAAAGAAGTGTGATGATCCCTACAGAGAATGGTGCCTTAATTACAAAGTATTCAAACCATATATCCTTAAATAATAGTAACTTCTCAACAGTCCTTTCACAAGAGGCAGAAACACACACAGAATCAAAAGGAGGAACAGACAAAGTAGATAATTACTGAAGCAGCAGTTGTGACAGGAGCACAACCTAGCAGTCTATGCTAGGCTGTGCTTGATGCCTGTGCTTGATGCCTGAAGAGATTGCTGCTGGGGGAGACAGGACAGCCACTGGCAGCCTGGTGGCCTTCTCAGCAACAACAGTCATGGCCCTGGAGGAGGAGCAACCCTTGGTCTCCTGTCCTTCACTTCCTATCCCAGTTCTATGTCCTGTCCTGTCATGTCATGTCTTGTCATCTCCACCTCCACCTCCACCTCCATCTCATCTCTCTTTGTGAAGGAAATGGCGTGGCCATACTACAGTTCATCATTCTGGGAGGAGACATTGACCAGTGCTGAGAAGTCGTGACCCTGCACTGTTTCATAAAGATGGAAGAAAGACTATTAAATGATCTCCAGCTGAAGTACATGGAGTCTGTCAAGGAAGTTCTTATGCGCTTTAAAAATGCTGAGGGTTTACTGTGTTGGCATTTTCCCCTCAGTTTGTATTAGCACTTTGAAGATAAATTTTAGTACTTTTTTATTGGTAGGGTGTTGAGTCTTGGCTGCAGAAATGAGGGTCATTGTAGCCAGAAGCTGTGAAAGTCAATTTTGACTTAACATCAACCCTGCTGCTTTCGCTCTGGGACTCTGCTATTCCAGACACACATTTGTAGCAGATTGACTGGGGGCTTGTGAAGCAATTACAAGAACACTTGAATACTTGGCCAAAGCTACCAAACTCTCATTACTTTCCATCAAAATCAGAAACCCCACGTGAGATGCCATGTGCTTACAGGCTGATGCCTTGTCTCACATACATCTCCGTGTCCAGTATCTGCAGTCTATGGCAAAAACTCATTAAACACCATGTGATTTTCTTTCTCTTATTGTTGAAATTACTAACACTTTCTGACAGCAACAACATTTTCAAGATTGTGGAGAGACTAGCATTCAATGCTTCTGTGGGTTTTCTCTCTTGACTATATAGAGTGATTATCCAGGGGTATCTTGAAGAATAATTTTTTGAAAATTGCATGAAAGCAAGCTGGCAGATATGATAATGACTTGGCAAGTGTTTATGTACCTATCCTACATGGCACATACCCTCCCTGTCTAACAGAGGCTCGAGATCCTTCCTGACCACAGGGACAACTGCAGCACAGGGATATTTGTTTGAAGTCTGCTGCTACAAAAGAATTTGGGTAGACACGATGTACAAGAGGGATAAAGGGGGAACTTTGAATAAGCGCAAGCTTTTCAGCGAGCAGTGTCTTTTCTCTTGTGAGAAAAGAACACATTTGTGTTTAGAAAATTAATTATTAACTGGAAGAGAGTTTTATAGAAACATTTACCACATGCATGAGGCATACATGACCAACTAATTCCCCTGCTGCCATATGAAACGACCAAGTAATTCCCCTGCTGCCATATGAAACAGTGTCTTCCCCCCTCTCTGCCATCATGCCTGATGTGCATCTTTGTCTTCCACAGACACTTAACTAGGACTTGCACCATGAAGTGACCTCTAATGCTTTCATGAGCTGAGGGATAATGACAATGGACTAAGTCATTAATGTATTCAAGACAGATGATAGTTTCCGGCTGCCACATAACAACCAAAACATCTATTGTCAGAGCAAGAGACACTAAGCTACTGATGTGTTATGATGTTATCCCAAGTGACTGAGATACATCCATCTGATGAATGTGAGTACCTTAGAATGATAGTTTTCCTGTGTCTTGCCTCTTTTTTTCCTCCTTGAGAAAGTAGTGTTCATTCTCAAAATACTGTATTTACTTCCATACTGGTCTTGGTTCCCTGAAAACAGACATTGACATTAAAATCTGCATGTATTGTGTATTTCTCTTGGCCCAAGAACATGGTTGTTATTTGTGCACAGTGACTGTAAAAAACAAACAAAAAAAGAAATACCAGGTAAAAATCCTGGATTAGGAAGATGTTATTCGCCTTATTCACTGAGAAGTCTTAAGTGCTAAAGCCTGGCTCACTCCCATACATCTGCTAATGCTCTGCTTGTATCTCTGAGTGTCTTACTTCTACTCTGAACAGTGTAAACCTCTCTTATTGAGACACTTAATTTTGGCACCTTCGTTGTCTGCAAAAAGACTCTGCAAGCAGACTTAAAAGCATAAAATAAATATTTATTAGATAACACAGATGAGAGAGGGGATTTACAGAGCTAGAAGGCTAAATGCTCACAGGCTCACCACCTGATAAACATCCCAAGTCCTTTGTGGCAAAGCAGGCGTTGGTCAGGAGGGGAATGGTTGATTCCTTCTGCTTCCTCGAGCCAATCCTCTATGATGATGAGGTGCCATTTCCCTGGTTTTTCCCTTAGGATTTCATACCTTTCCACTTCGGTGTTTTTCTTTTTGAATCTCTGAGCTACCTGCAGTTCCTGGCCCAACAATTCTAACTCTTTAATTTTCCCTTTCTCCTGAGAACTTCAAGCCAAGATGACATAACTGTGTCAGATCTGTTGGGGCTTGAATCCATGGAGTGCAGAGCTCCTTGCTACAGGCTGAAAATTTGTGTATGTTTGAGATAAGATGGGATAAGTTCTTGCAAGAGGAGTCCATTGAGAGTCATTGTATTCATAGAAACCATATTTGGCTTCAGAGGTCTCTGAGTCCCGCATTAAAAAAGCTTGCAAGAAGCATTGAGGAAATCACATTTGCTGCATTCTTGCACTCCTCCCTCAGTATCAGCAGAGTGACTTTCATCTGATTTAGCATGACTGCTCCTTTCTTGTCTGTCCTAAGGTGTTTGTGTGGGTCACAAGAGAAAAGGGACTGGTTTTAAATGTCCATTGCTAAAAAAGCACTTCTTATTTGCTAATGATTAGCATGAGACTGCTGTGGTGTAGAGGGACAGCAGTTATGGCCTTTCTTTCCTGTTATGGCCTCTCTTTCTCCATTGCTCAGGAGGTCACCAGTTCAGATTTCCTCATATTTCTACTTCATGGATATTTGGGAGTTGAGAGGGTGATCCTTAACATGCAGATTCACTAAATTCACCATGGACACAGACTGGGCCCATCTCCTTGCCTCTGCCCACCTGGACACTCATTCATTCTCCCAGGTGAATATGGAAGGGAAAATCCAAATTGTAAGGGGTAATTAGATGGAAAGCACCTAGTTATCAGTGGACTATAGCCTTCGTATAGAATGAAATCATCATTTGAAAGCATGTATGATCCTGATCTTGATTTTGTGTTTGATAAAAATCTGGTCTAGCATCTCCTTACCTTCCTTCCCTTAGTAGCCTAAAGGCCTCCATTTTTCTAACCACTGTGACAAGCATTCCCCATGCACAAATACAACTTGTATTGAGATCCTAGCGAAAACCTTTGAAAAAATGTCAAAGTATGCCACAAACAGAACTTTGAATTCTATTACTTATAAGGTTCTGCTATTACAGTCATATGCAGCCTGGTTACAACTCAGTAGAAAGATAAGAAATAACTCCAAGAAGTACTAAGAAATCTAAGGTTCTGTGCGCTTGACTGTAAAATCTTAATATTTCCAATCTCAGTAAAAAAATTAATCCTTCCCTTTCTCTTTCCTCAGATTCACAGTACTATGACAACCCTAACTTGCTATCAATATAGAAGGTTTTCCAGGGTCTACACAATGTGCTGGGTGTTCTTTAATGGGAGAAGGGAATACAGAAATGTGAGGTAGGGCGTGACTCTGTAAGTAAAATATCAGGAGACTAGAGGTCTAGAAAGAAAGGTCAGCAGCACTTGCAGTGTTTGCCACTGTTCTCATTTTGATGACAATTTAACATTGCTATTATTTAGTTAAACTTCAGTGAAGACATAAGATACCCCCAGGTTAGTAGTTCTATCACACATCTGTTCATTCTACATTGCCCTCCCTGTGTATAATGGTGGGTTTAAACAGCATAGGAAACCTGTCTGCAAGGGTGGATCTCCTCACCACCATGCTCTCACTGTTGCCTCTGAGGGAATCTGAATTCTCATGATCTGTGTCAGCTGGTGCACAAAATTCTGGAGGAAAATTGAAATCTTTGCAAAGACTTTTGAAGTGCCATTAATAGATACTCATGATGGAAGAAAATGACCTGGGAATGTAGAAGAGAGGGTATTTTCTTGAAGTTATGGGCCCAGGTCAGGAACCCTGAAAAGCCATGAGAGTGCAGCAGGGCAGTGATGTGGATTGCTCTCCTGGTGACCAGGACACAGCCTTGGTTCTCAGCACACAAAACACCTGACTGCCCATGGACACAGCAGCTGTTGTTGGTCAGGGTTCTTGTAAGTGCTTGCAAATGTGCTCTGATGTTCTAGAATGTAGAATGGGGCAAGTGACAGGGTCAGTGTCTGATGGTGTGTTGTTTTCCTCTCATTAGGCTAAGTTCCATAGTGACGGTAGCATTTCTTTACATCTCTAGAAAAACGTGAAGACATTTAGTTCAATCATGTTGTGAGCCATTCAGACTCTGTAGTAATGGAGGTCTGAAATATCTTAGCTCCATTCATGGTAACATGGCTGACATGGTAACATCTATCAGGATCATGGTATTTTTGCAAAAGCAGAGGAAAGTCTTACAGCCCACTGTTGCACATACACACATTTTATAACTATGGGGAAACACCTGGAAAGGTGGGCTGCTGAGATAAAGCTGAAATTCTTGTGCTTCCCAAACCCTTTAAGCAAGAGGACTGTTTGCTATCTCCCATAGTTTGATCAGCTCACTTGAAAAAAAAAAAAAGAGAATAGAATAGAATATAGAATAGAATAGAATATTTCAGTTGTAAGGGAACCTCTGTTAGGCTTTTGCTACTGCATCATTGATATTGGCAGGTGACACAGTTTATGTACAAGCCAAAGTGTGACGTTACTATTCCATGTGGGGGACCACCTACCAATTTCACAGCTAAGCTAAAAATCTAACAGAAAGCAGGCTTTGTTGTAAAATCTTTGACACCTTTTACAGACAACTGTTGTTAGAACACCTGGAAAGCAACTTTCTTTCAAGTACTTACACTCACCTTTTTCAGATGGAAACCAGAAGAGTTGAAAATCACATCTGAGCCTTGCAGTTGTGAGAGGGAAATTTGAAGTCACTTGTCTTGGATCTAGTATTTTCACTTTACTGTTATTAAAAGAGCCTTGTTAGTACTTGATGGTGCAAGGGCCGAAAGAAACTTAAGCTCCCTTTCTTGGAGCCGTGTTGTTTCTGACATGGTTTTCTGCCTCTGCACCAGACTGGATGTTGTGCAATTAACAGACATACATTAAGCAGATATGCTGAGAAAGGTGACCCCATTTTCCTGATGTAGAGCCACGTTCTTGGTGTTTAAAATGGGAAAAGCAGTGGCCTTAGTTTAGAAATGAAGGACTGGATACATAGGGTCGAAGATGACTGTATGCTTAGATTCACTGAGCACTTAGCAGTGTTGACTCAGGCCTCTTCATTTCCAGCATGGACTTGTTGAGTTTAGTGTAATGTGGGACTTTGAAGTATGAGGTGGTTTGCAGACACATGTTATATGTGACATCTGAGGTCAGTGTGTGTAATAGTCTCCGTTGATATGTTTGGCCCAGGATATGCTTTCCTGCTTCCCATGCTGTGTTGATCTTACATTTTATGGCCTGATTTGTCTGTCCCAGATTTCTACCTTCCATTTTGGGACTTCTTCTCTCCCTTTATAGTATTTCAAACTTTTTTCAGTTCAGCAAACAGTTTGTTCCCCCCTCTGTCCTTCAAATAAAGTTTTCTTTGGCAATCTCTGTCAGGATAAATTCAATAACTGTTTAACTCAGAAGGATCCCTGAGGAGGAAGCCAAGAGTCAAATGCTACAATTATTCATATTTTGGTGAGAGGAATCAGACTTCTCAGGAATCCTTTCAAACAAAGCGCTAACAGTTTGCTCCTGCTGGGTGGAAGCAGGAAGTGTGCTGGAGGGAACCTGACAGCCTCCTGAGCACCATCAGGAAGCATAAAATAGATGGGCAAGGAGAGGAAAAGAGAGAGGTATTAACGAAGAAGAATGTCTCATTTCCTCCCTCAAACTGATTGGAAAAATATGTTACTGGTTATGGCAGTGGGAATTTCTCAAAGTGGTAATAGCTGCAGCCTGTCCTGGTGTGGCGCTGGCCACAGGTTGGACCTTTACCCCAAATGTCTGTGATTAGTGTAAACTATGGCAGTTTGTTTACAATATAAATGGACAAACACACAGAGATATGTACAAGCATACCTACATATGAAAATGTAAGGGGTTTTTTGTCCACTGAGGATTTATGCCTCATTTCTAGTAATTCTTGACTGTACATACATTTACAAAATAAAACATGTTGGAAAACAACTTTTGTTTGGTTGGTTTTTTGTTGGTTTTGTTTTGTAAACTGTGCTTTAATTCACTGCCTGTTTTGTGTTCTCATCCCCACTTGAGAGTAGCTTGCTCCATAAAATTGGAGGGAGACATGGAGGGAGATCAGATGTCACCATATTGCTCACAATATTTTAGAATAAAAATGGAACTGCTTGTAAATACTGATGCAAGTTCTGGGCAAAAAATGGAAAGAGAAAGATTTCTTTGGATGCAGCAAGGCATGTTACATCACCCACCCACTGTAATCTTACTGCAACGTTGATAAGCCCATTTTTGTTTTCCTTATGAGCAAGGTCAGCACAAATTGAGATATTGCTCACCTGGGCTGCTTTAATTCTACTGTTTAGCTGATATCCTTTCATAGACTGTACCAACAAAAAGCGTAGTGTAACTTCTCTCTGTCATGGCCTCTGACCCTGGCATATCACCTTTCCTAGGCCAAAGAAGAGGCACAGGACAAGAGTCAGTTTGTGTTGTCTTTGACTGAAAGGGAGTTTCCTACCAACTGGAGAGTTTTCTGCTCATGGACATTTCATACACCTTCTTTATGCTGCCTCAGAATTGCAGGTCTCTTGAACAGGATGGCAGAATTGGAGGGAGAGTTGAAGAGATGGCATGCACATTCTTGACCACTGTGATACTTGGAGAAAACAGTCCTCAAATTCTTTTTAATTTTTAATAAAAGCTTCATTCAAAAATATTCATTCCCACATCTCTTTAGTTATATTTTATGTGCAGCTGGTGATAAAAGCAAAATGTACAGCCCAAATTCAGTGCAGAGGTTCCCTTCTGAATAGAGGGGTGGGCATTTGCCTTTCAGTGATCACATTCAAAATATTCAGCCAGTCTGGACATACTGAGTCATATTCTGTCATGATTTTTTGGCTCTTTATCCTCCTGAGACAGACAAATGCATCTCTCTGTAGTTTTCTACATATACATGTCTTTTAGGTGAAGCCTTTTTAACAAGGATATAGTGTGAAACTGCTAAATTAAAACATCAGTAGTGGGTTATGCCATATACCTAGGAATGTTAATATGAGGACAGAATCTAAAATTACAGATCTTAGGTTTAACCTGTGGAGGTTTAACAGCGTCAGCAGTGTACTGAAAATTCGCAAATCACCTACCTGGATTCTTAGCATAGTTTTTCTTTTATTAAAGAAGTAAAAGAGATTGCAAGAGGAGATCAAACAGCAAGCCACTGCTGCAAGCTTCCCAAATGTACTTAGAAGCCAGCACCCTTTTAACACCTCTGAGCATAGCCCTTTTCAAAATTGAACATATGTGCAAATTAGAGACTACCTTGCAATAATGAATCACCTCTCACCTTCCTCAGTCTCTACTGGTAAATGGGAGCACATGGCACTCAATTTAGAGCATGCAAATGCATGAAAAGATAATGACTTCTTCAGGTATCCACATAGAAGCCATATTGTATAATATTGTATAAAGCAAATATGGAAGAAAACCCAGAAAGAAAGCTGGGGAATTAGCAAACTGAAACAATGACGTTTCACTTCTAAATCCCAGTGGCTATTTCAGACCATCTAGAACAGATTTGGAGATGGAGGTAGAGCACTGCTAGAAGCCAGGGATTAGGATATTATCTTGCAAGGGCATAGAAAATGTGTTCAAGCCTTTAATTGAAACCAACAGACCACTGCAACCATGGCTTCTACTTTGAATCTGAATACCAGAGGTAAGCCATGGAACAATTTTTCTGGGCTATGCTCATTTCAAGGGCAAACTTGAGAGCAGGCTCCAAATCAGATGAATTGTCTTAGTGGTTGCAGTTTCCTCTCATCTGGTATCTCCTTCCCCTTCTTTCTCTGACAGGATTATGCCCTTTCTGTTCTCAGTTTTGCATATCATTTACACAAATGTATGTTTTATATTTGCTCAGATGTGATTACACTGGTTCTTGTGTCTTGTGTTCCATAGGACTCTGTCTCTGCAGATGGCAGCAATGAGATTGCTGTGCTGTGACCATGGTTCAGCCACCAAGCAACCACCTAGTTTGGGTGTGATGTGGGAAAGCTCTCAAGGATGCTTGGAAGAGCTTGACCTCTACAGATTCTTGGGCAAGCAGTGCAGTTACTCTCTGTAGGCTGCAAAATTACTTTACTTGCCAAAACAGCAGTCTGGATGGTCAATGCAATGATTAGGACAGACAGAGAGATGATAAGATGTCTTTGAGAGAGTCAGAGATTTGCCTTCAAAATTTTTCTTCCTGTTTCTTTCTGTTACATAGTGAATCACCCATCTGAACCATGCTCTCTAACAGAGACCTCATCTCTGCTCTGTGTTGATCTGTGCTGATGCTCGTTTAATGCAATGACTGTGTTAACTGAAAACAGTCTTTCTAAATAGAAGAATGTAACCAAAAATAAACAAACAAACAGAGGAAAAAAAAGGGAAAAAAAGACCCACACAAATACCTTAGGACAGACAAAAAAGGAGAGGGTACATCAGTACTCTTGTTGATTTGGGGTTTTTTATCTCTCAGGAATATTTTTCATTTACTTGCTTATAGATTTTTATTTTAATTCTACCCAAGATTTCCTACGAGCCCAGGTTTCCTGGGCAGACTCCACTCCAGGAGATTCTGTCTGAGTATACTGTATGACACTGGTAGTGGCCCTGCCTGCAACAGGCAGCATGCATTCACAGAATGAGTCTGCCTCTGTATAAGGGCAATGTTTGGAGTATGAAAGGTATGGGCAGTGGCCATTATTCGAGCATATATGACATTTGGTTTTAATTTAATTTTCTCTCAACTATTGCACAGCCAAACAATAGCAAATATGAGAACTTTCCCTGAGGTGGCTGTTCTTCTCATGTAAATAAAACATAACACATAAATTTAAACAATAAAAATAAAAGCATATATCTTTTAACTGTAATCTCAGTTATTACTTGTTCTGAGAAAAAAGAAGGGAGGATAGTGATTTTGGCGGGGAAGAGGGTTCTTTTATGTTTGCTAACACTAACTTAAGTTGGGGTGAATAAAATATGGGATATTTTTTCTCAGATTGCTCATAACCTTTTTGCTTTTTTCCCCTTACCCAATTAAAATACAGCACATCTAGAAGATGCTTCTGTCTTGCACAAAACAATTCAAATGTAGCTGGTGAGACATCAATACATCACTTAGCTGGCTGTGAAAGTAGCAGGGGCTCTGAGATCCTGTGTGCTGGTTTAAAAGTAAACCGGCAGGAGAAATGAACCCAACTCAAAAGGGATTAGAAGTCAGAACTACAATTTATTAAAAAAATTACAATAAATACACTGATACAAAGGAAAATTGATTTTAGCCCACAAAACCCAGTTGTACAACCCAGCCCCCTGGGGCACAAACAGAATGGTGCTCGCCAGCCCCTGTGCTGAGCACCACGTGGTCCCCCTGAGTCCAAACCTGTTTTCCTTCCAGAAGGTTGGTGGCCGCAGTCTGGTCAAGAGTGGTAGTTGCAGTCTTGTTGAGGTTCCAGTCCTCCTCTCAGTCTGACGAGTGAGTCCCCCAAGTGGCCAAACCCCAAGCTTATATATGCTTGGGTTCAGATGGGAACGCCCAGTACCTCCCCCAGGGTGAGGTGTTTCACAATGGGCAATTTACTCAGCAAGTCACAGAATATCTTGGTCTACTTGATGGCCCATTAGCAGACATGACCCCTCAGGTTGGGTATGAAAAGTGCTAATGACTCCTGGAGGGGAGTTATCACACCTGGATCGTTAGTGTGAAGACAGGGAACCCTCTTATCTCCGTTTTCTTACACACCCAGTTCATAGCCTGGGGTGTCAGGTGTGTCCTGGGCAGCTGTTGCAAACAATGCATCGTTAACAGTTCGTGATAAATGGCAGAAAGGGTAGGGAATACACAGTTCCAGTTACATTCCCACAGTGATAAACTGGTCCCAGCCACTATAACTAGGACATCCTGTCAGTGTTTAAGAGGGCAAAGTCCTAAAAGAAAAAAGATTCAAATTCTCAGATTCATTGTGACCCATAAGCTTCCTGCCAGAAATTAAATGCCCTGTGGGAATCAGCAGAGTGTGTTTGTGTGTGTATGTGTGTGATGGAAGTCAGAAATGTGTTTCTGTCTGTGGAGAAAGGAAAGTAGAAATTTCAGTCATAAATTCCCCTTTATTGTGGGGTGCAGGGTGAGAGGTAGAAAGGACAAACCCATATACAGAGTAAAATCTGCTGTCTTCTTTAATTTTCTACAGTTTTGTTTTCTATATTTCAGTGTTTCAGGTGAGTTATAGTAAGAATATTATGCCTTGATTTGTGGGTTTTAATATTGTTCCTCTTTTAATTCTTTCAGAGATGTAAAGGGCATCCCCTTATATGCTAGCTCCCTCATCCACACCATCCACGCCTTGCATAGAGAGAAAGTTTTCCTCCCCGATGCAGCACTCACTGCAGAGAGGGAAGTTAGAGCCTCGGCTGCAGCCCTTCAGCATGTCCTTTCTGCACAGCTGGCACAGCCAGGCAACCCCATGAACAGACAAAGAGAGCACTCTTACCAGCAGGTACATCTTTGGATAGCACTAGCAGACACGATCCTGCACACATGACCATGAGCTGGGAACTGAAAAAGGAAGACCCCAGCACTGAAATCTGGCCCCAGTATCAGACCCCTCAAATTCGTTGCTCCTGGTCAGTCCCATGTGTGTTACAATAGTGTTACATAGAGAGTTTGTACGTGCATTTTCCATATCCTCTTATTCTCAGTCCAGAGTCTCCTAGAGCAAAGGGAGGGATGGGATATCCCATCTCTACCACAGACAGGGCAGCTCAGCAGTCAGCAAATGAAATTCCTCCCCTGGCCCCTGTGTAATTATCTCTCTTGAGTCCGGGCCAGCATGACTCATCTTCATTTCAGTAAGGGGACAGGCTGGAACTGGGAATGGCAGAATTAATTTATCACATTTTAATAGAGAGGCAGCTCAGGAAGGGAGAGACTAATGAGATACTTTACAAAGAAATTAGCAGGCTTCTGTTACAGGGTTGTCTTCTGTGAGGCAGCTGCAGTGACGACAGATGGCACCAGGCATGGCCCTGTGCTCCCTCCCTGCCTCTTGCCTTCTCCCTCAGAGGGCTGCCCTCCAGTGCACCATCTCCTCTGATTAATTCCCAGTCGCTGGAGTGGAAAACCCTTCACGTGTGATGCCAATGTCTGGCTCATGTCTCTTCCTGAGTTCAGGGTATAAAGCAACGGGGGTGTGTTGCACACCTTAAGAAATGAAGAGTTCATAAGTGAGACTGGTGAGCTGTCTTGCACCCCTTAGGGCATATGGAGAAGAGCTGATTTTTGCTGGTTTTTTCTCTAATTTTGAAGAAGCAGGCCCAGGAGTCCCAGCAGTTCTGCTGGCTCAGCATTCACTCGGGATTCATTTGCAATTGCTCGAAGGTCATTATTGAAGATTTGGTTCAGCAAGGCACTTAGAGAGGTAAGAATTTTTTTCCCCCCCTTCCATTCAGGGAAGCATGTGAGAACATGTTTATCTGAAGAAAGTGATTAAACCTTATTGCCTTTGAAAGTACAAATAGATGCTCCAGTTCTATACTGAATTACATCAGAAGACTAGATTTCTTACAGAAGTGATAGTCTTGTGCCACCTCATTTAGGTAAATTCAGGCAATTTCACCTAGAAAGGTTTTTGTTGGTTTGCTTGCACATTTTTGTCTCCAAACATATTCTGAACTTCACTTCTAATGGAAAAAAAAATTGGAACAGAGAAAAGTGTTCTTGTAACTACCGAAAACAGTAAATTCAGCCCAAACCTCATAGGTTTCAGATGTGGCACTCAAGTCTGCTGCAGAAATTCCTGGAACAGACAGTCAAAACAATCCTCAGTTGCGCTGCAGCCTGCTTAGCTAAACAAATACCAAGCTTTCTCTTTAGTTTCAACATTTAATTCCCATGTGCTCAGCTTATATCGTAGCGTATTACAGCATCACAGTTTATACTCTATTTCCTATCCATCAGGCATCATGCAGAGCTCTGCAGTGGTAAAAGTAAACAGATTTTTGTGTCAATAAAGAGAGTAAACAACTGGTGACAAAATGACCTAATCATCTTTAAAGTCATTAGCTTCAACCCTCTATCAATCATTCCATATTGCTGGGCTAATAATCCCCAATTATGAGCTGCTCCTGGTGTTAGCACTGCTAACTGTTTTTCATTTAAATGCAGATGTTCCCCGACCCTCTGCTTCCCGAGGAAAGGGAAACAACTCCTTCTTTTCAAAGTCAAAGGAGGGGCGCAGCCTGTTCTTGTGGCACTATGGGACCATTTTCACCCCACGAAACGCCTCAGGTTCCTGTGGGAAGGGCAGGTATTCTGAAAGGGCAGGCCAACGCTCTGGGCAGGTGGGGCAGAGCCCCGCTGGCTGCAGTGAGCTGGCATTGCAGACACGACATCGCTGGTGCGGTGTCAGTTGCGATGCTGTTGCAGTGAATTGCTGGCTGTCTCTCCACACAAACCAGAGGCTGGGCGGTCAGCATGGGGCTCATTGAGGTGGAGAGGAAGAAAGGCCAAACATCTTTTGCCTGAGGTCTGGATAGAGGTGGGGCACAGCTTGTGTTTTAAATGCAATAAGGTATTTCTTCTGTATAGAATTTGGTACACACCAGTGACAGTGTGTTTGCGATTACTGGGTTTGCATTTTTCTGCATTCTCACGTGTCAGTTATCTCCTTCCTGTGCTATCCTGGCTAGCTGTACATTCATCAATGCTCATAGTTTTGTCCCATTTCCAATGGGGATGAAATAGATATTGTTTTTATCATTTTGACACGTATATATAGATATATATGTATTTTTTATATGTCCCATGAAAGGGAAAATTACTGTTTCACCTTGATTGGAATGTTTTGTTTTGATTTTGGTTGTGGAGGTGTTTTTTTGTTTGTTTTGGGTTTTGGGGGGTATTGTTTGTTTGTTTGTTTTGTTTTGTTTTCCCCAAAGGTACACAAAAATATATTCATTCCAAAGAGGTAACTTTTCTCTCTGGAGATGCTGAAAGAAATGGGGCATTCTCATGATACCGAAAGGTGCTGATTCCTTTCTCTTCAAAATTAAATCCTTTCAAAATCAACATTTTTATCAAGGAAAAGATACCACCGAAAAGCATTTTCTGCTAATGCTTTTTGGCAATGTAAAAGGAAAAATTGAAAAGGTAGTCCAGTTGCCACAGCCCCTTCATAGAGTGGGAGAAGTTGTCACCGGGATGCTGGCTACGGCCATGCCTTACTATGATATATAGTTACCTGTTCAGTGTGAATAGGGCTGGGAATGTATGATATGCTGCATGTGTTTCACTTCCAAATTGTGTGGCAATGAGAACTGTGGTTACCATGTGCCACATTCATCACTAATGTGATGGTGCGGTTTCTGCTTTCATCAACATTGAGTGTGCCCACAGAAGATCCAAAGGTAGGAATTTGAATTTCAGACACCATTACTTCTCCAGTGAAGCATCTACAAACTTCTGTTACATGCATATTGACAGTATGTATGTGAGGATTTATGTATATATTTGTGTAGAATTTATATTATTCTCTTCTGCGTAAACTGAGCTTCAGAAAATCTTCGCTCCTTTACAAGAATTGTCCCTTGAAAAAGAAATCTGTATAAAGTGTGTACAAAATCAGTTCAGAAAGACATAATTTGGGTCAAAAACATGGCTTGTAGGTGAATTGAAACAAATGATTATAGGGAAGTCTATAGTTAATTTTATTTGCAAATATGTTCACCTTGTAATGCTGCTAAATCAGGAGAATTAAAAATAATTTCAAACAGTTAACTTCTTGCAGACCATCATTTGACTTTTCACATTGTTTTAATAAGGAATTAAGAAAACTTTGGATAGAGACTTTCTTACTTTTCTTCATGGGCATTTAAGAGCTTTGGACTCAACACACAAATATATTAGCCTCCCTGAGGTGTTAATATGGAGCATAGGGCTGGGTACACTAATGAAAGAAATACATTTCTTCACTCTGTTATCTGGCCTTTGAAAAAGTAATTAAATATACCTGACTGCTTACATGTCTTTCTGAAAGTGATTCCATTGGTAAATTTACTTTATTTCTTTGCAAGACTTTTCATTGTCAGTTTAATTTCTTTTATATCAGTCTTGTGCATTATAAGCACACTTTTGGATAAATGATCATGTTCTTCAATTGTTATTATTGCTTCAGTTCAAAAGGGGAAAAGAGGGCTTCCAACTTCACTGCTTATCTTTAACTTGAAAGCAATGAAATCCATTCAAAATAATGGGTTACAGTAAAAGAAGTGCTGATAAAAAGATAAAATGTTACAGCATTTCCATGCTTAAAAATATGTTCAGATGTTTAGATAATTTTTACAAGGCTTTTTAAAATGTTTTTCCCATTTCTTTTCATTGGTAGATTAAAAATGCTGATTTGTGTATTTTCATTAATGCTCTGAAAATTCCATGATACTGTGTTCATTTTTTTTTTTTTTTACATCTGATACTTACTGTCTTCAAATGGACTGAAAGACTCCTAAGATTTTTTTAGATTTGTGTATAAGTAAGCAGATTATAAAAAATGATCCATTAAAATAACTCAGAAACAGATTTTAACCCATTTTTAAAACTTGAAGAAGAGCTTGGGTGAGTTTCTGTCTAGACTGGCCTTACATATCAGATGAGTTTTGATTTTATCCAGTTCTTCTTATGGAGTCTACAAAAAGAGTAGCTTGCTTTCATAATGGGAATCTTTTATCAAAACTCCAATGTATATTGATGCTTGGGAGTACCACTTCATTTTGACTGTGATATTATACATATGTCTCAGAGATGAAGTTTTGTGCACCTAAACAGAGCCGGCATCTCAGGTAGTTTGACATTGAACTGGAACATGGAGGACATTTACCATGCTGTTGAAAGTGGTATAAACCCCATATTAAACAGAAAAACAAATTTGCTTAATGACGCAAAAACAAAGCCCAAAATAATCTTGACTTTAAGGAAATTCAATACATTCCACTCAATAAATGGATTCCAGAAAATTCAACTTTTGCATGAAAACACCTGAGAAGACAATTAGGCTTAAAAACTCAGCTATCAAGCCTTCTTTGCTTTCAATGCTACACAAGGTATGAGGAGTCACAGTGAAGCTCATGAAACTGTTTCCAGTGTCTTCAGTGGACTGTTGTTTAAGTACTGCTTGGAGACTGAAGAGCTGGTTGAGAAAAAACTACCTTCTCTGGCTTAACTTTTATAAGATGTAGTTCTCATGAGTTTTTCTAAGTCATTAAAGGCTAAAAGAATTCTCCCTAGATGAATTAAATGCTTGTAAACAATATTCTTTCTTAGAATGCAGCAATTGTCCCTGAAATTGCTTTGATGGATACTGAATTGGATCTATTTTTACTGCATTGCTCAAAGCTTTTACAGCCATTTTCATTATTTGTTCTTCTTCTAGTGGTCTTCTGGCATACTGGGATTTTGTATGGCACAAGGCAGAACAATATAAATATTGCATGGGATGTAATTTTGTATACTGACATGCTCAGCAGAGACCACACCCACACTTTCCATCTGCCGGTCACCACCAGTAATTACTTCTCTTCCTTCCTCTACTGGGGCAATCTGTTGTTCAATAACACTGGCTATTTCCCTTTAAAAAAAATTGCTGAATTTAATTCTTTGCAGTGTAAGAAGGGAAATTTATTATCAATAAAAGAATTTAACTTGTCTGGCTTCCTCTTCTGGAGTCTGAGCTTCGAGCATCTTCCATTCTGGGGCAAAATCACCACTGGCTCAAGGCATCGGGCTTACCGACTCCCTGCTGCAGAGCTGAACATGAATGATCCCTAACTTCCCAACTCTGATATTTATCTCTGGATGCAGCTACCAGAGTTTGTCCCCACCTGGTTCCCACTCTGTTCCTTAGGGCTGGAACCTGGAAGTGGAGCTGAACTGAGTCTGTGCTCCAATGAAAGTCTGGGACCTCCTGGAAAATTGCAATACAGAATGTTTTGATGTTTTCAGGCCATTGCTTATGGATTTTACTTCCCATTCTCTCATTTTGGAAGCTAGAACATTAATTCTGAAATGGTTAAAGTATTTTTACAGGTTCACAGCTTTCCGAAGAGTGGCACTTCTGACTTTCAATTACCTTCAGTCCTTATCATATCATGTTCATCGTGCTGGTGTCAGGATGCTTTGAACAGGTGATAGCTCTAATCTGTTGTTCCTGGACCATTCTGAGCTATTTAAGGAAAGACGAATTTCAATATCTGATATCAGTCCATATTCAGTAAAGACGCAAGACATTATTACTTGTTGTGAGTCAGGTCCTTGGTTTTGAGGGAGTGACAGCAAAATACTTTAATGGGTAGGTTGTGCCCTTCATGGTGTTGCCAGTTACTTCACTCAAAAGCTTTTTCAGCAGTTCCACCAGATTGATGATTCATTGTTGTTTAACTCATCAGTTTGATAGCATACTTTCTCTTCTAACAACTCAAATGCTGAAACAAAAAGGTCTGAAACAAGCATCTTCCTGATATCTTGGCTGGTGAAGGCTAATCGCCTTTTTATTTTTTCTGTAATGTCTTTATTTTCTGTGAATTATTCCTCTGTTTCTGGGAGTTCAGAATTCTCTCCTTCTTGAAAGGCTGAATAATGTGAACTAAACAATACTGTAGTTTGAGTTTTCCTTCCTGTTTAATTGCTTTTTAATTTCCCTTTGCCCTTTATTTCAGTATTCCATACATAAGTCTACCGCTTGGTAAACACAGCAAGTACATTTATAGCACAGGCTGTGTCTCAAGTAGACATAGTTTTAAGTAATTTAAAATAAAAAAGCCAAACCCCAAGATTTGATTCTCACTGTTTGCTTTTATGTAGGACTGTAAACCTATTCTGTAAACCTATTTTAATAATGACAAGTGAACTCTCCAGTCATCTTCAATTCTTGCAAAGAAAGCCTTTTTTTTTTTTTTCCCTCCCCTTTTTTGTGCTGGCATACAGTCAGGCTAGATGTAATGTGAATAATGAGAATAAATCTAGGAATATATATGATTGCAAGAACAAAGGCCAACAAGCAAGAGGAAACCAGCTTTTACCCTCCACCTTCACCAGGATAAATAAGAAGAATTCAGAGTAGGAAGACACAAATACCAGGTATCAAAATCATTAATAATGCAATTGCCATACAATATATTACTTGTAAATTCCATTTAAAGGGCATGTCACACCATTTACTGCAATCCATTAATCAATAGCTTACAGGGAAAGAGACCATCTGTCTTGGTCTGTTCCTCAAATCTAAACTTCCAAACTAGGAGAGATTTGTTCAAGTTAAGTATTAACTGCTCCAAAGCAAGGCAGCTCAATCATCCAAAAGTGAGCAAAGGTGGTTGTTTACTTTCAGCATAGGTTGATTTCAGTATGAAATTAATCATCCGATGTACCTCTTCACTGTTCACCACCATGAATATGTTACGGATCTCTGTAAATTGCAATAATCTTTTCTCCCACAAAATGAAATTAAAATATAAATCAAAGATACTTGCTAAAAGTAAGCAGTGTTAAAGGGTTATCTTGGAAATATACTGTGACAGTCACCAGGGTCGAATGATCTGACAGTGCATTTAGCCTTCATCAGATTCTAATGACAGTTTTATTTGACACTGCAATAAATTTCTTGCAAATCCACCTAATAAGAGAAAGACAATTTTTCCCAACCTTACTGGCCAAGTACAAGTACTGTAGTAGTCACAGTGCTGAAATGGATCTGTCATAATCTTTACATTTCTGAACTTGCTGATAGCGTTGCAGTCTGGCATATGAGGTGGGTTATCTTGGTGTCTGTTTATGGACCTCTGTTACACTTACCCACAAGAAGTTAGAGACTGACTACAGGATCCCTGCTGGAGCTGCAGATTTGTAGGATGTCATGTCTGAGGCATGATGGCCCCATGCGGCACAAGAACTGTGAGCAGCCATGTGGACAGGCTGCTGTTTAAGACAGAGCTTGTTTCATTACATGAGATGGTAAAAAAAGTCCGTCCGTCCTCCTCAAAACTGATTGCCGACTCTGTGAACATGGTGACTTTGTGATTCAGTCCCTCTGATGCTCCTTAATCTTGAGAGGTGCCTTTAGTTCTCTTTCGTCTCATACTGTGGTCATGATTTCATTTGTGAGTCCAGCATGAGAATACAGATAAACCAGCAGAAGAGTTATATTAGCATTTGATAAACCTGAACCTCCAACTTAAATCCAGAGCTGGGGTTTCACTTAGCTATTGTAACAGGAAGACCTGTCTTATTATTTCTATGTCTCCATATACTTCTAGTTGCAGGATTAGTTGGGACAGAGAAAAAAACAGGTCGGTGTGCTACTGCTGGTATGGATGCAGTCACATTGGTTGAAGCCCATCCCAAAAAGGGACATATCTCCATATCCCTGATGAAACTCCCACTGATCTGGTCTCCCAAACAGCTCTGAAGTGAACATGAACTTAGGAGTCTGAAGAAGGAAGGAATAGCCCAAGTACTTAGCTGGATTTTGGACTTCAGCGTGGAAGCAGACTGAGATACGGGAACCAGGTCCATGGTATTTGCTGTCATTGCCTACATCACACCTTTCATGAGGAAAAGGTTTGCATTTGGGTGATCCTATTACTTTTCTTTCATCTACTTTCTAACCCAAGAGAAGAGGGGGCTAAGTCAGAGAGGGTCAAGGATTTGCTCCTTTACTCTTGCCCTCTCCCAATTCACTGGATGACTCCTGGCATTTTATTGAAAAAGCTGAATAGCATTTTAACTTCTTATTGATTAAAAGGGGGGAAAAAGAAAAAAAGACAAGACAGAATCCCTACGGTGAGGTCTATGTATAGATACCACTGTGCATCAGCATAGGGAATACAATTAACTTTAGAGAGCAGTAGCAGTAAAAAGGAACAGAACAAACTGAAATAATAAAGCTGGCTCTGCACTCTACCATGGTATTATGGACAGACTGTGCTGAAAAACATCAGTACTGCAGAGCTTTCGGGTGAGGGGGGTTAATTATCTCTCTGTGAAACATTCATTACCGCACCTGGAACTACACGGAACTCACTGGGCTGCAAGTTCGTTGAGAGGTTCATGATCCTTTGTAGCAAATCCAGAGTCATTCTGGCATGAAACCTTTTCACTTTGCTCCCCACTCATCCAAAGCTCTGCCTCCCACACGCTGCAGTGCTGATGCTGTTACTCTGCTTATTCTTGTGATTATGACTTTGGACTGTCTTTTGCTGTGTAATGCAATATGTAGCACAATGGGACCCTGATACTCCTGTGGAGCCTCTGGGTGGGCGTGTGATACAAATAATGATGCTCCTGAGCAACCAGGACATTTGGGCTGTGCTGTCTTTCAGATTGTGTCCTTTCTTCACACCCTTCACTAGCTGCCCATACTCACGCATGAGCTTAAGCTTCTTGTCCTAACCTCTGCACCCTAATTTGCTTTTGCCCTTCCACCTCAGTCTTTGCTCTAACTGGTTTGCGTTGCTCCATAAGGTTGTCTTAATTATCTGCTTTTAAAATCACAAATACTCTCTGTGTGTTCATTTGCCCAACTACACTTCCACAGAGTGGTTTGAGAAGTCAGCAGAGGCTGACATTACAATCTGCTCTCACTTTCATGTTCCCTCTGACACCTATAGGAATTCTCTTTTACAGAGATGGGCAGGGAACTGGGCAATGTATACATAAAATACCTTAAAGACAGACTGGCATTGTATGAGTAGCTCTTGAGCCACACCTCCATTTGTCACTTTTCCTCCAACAGTTTCTCTTTATCCCTGCAGCACGAGAAACTGCCTTGCTCTGCTGGATGCTCTGAAGGTGTATGGAGCTGCATTGCAAAAAGGACCAGTATTCAAAACAATTCTAGTCTTTGTTAAGAGAAGGTTTTAATCCTGTCCTAAATTGTACTGCAGATGGACTGGTGATGGCAAGAATTCACATCTTCATGACAGATAAGTTCTGTTAGAGTGGCTTCTGAGGGCTGGGACATGGAGCTTTGTATTTGGGGTAGCAGAGATTACATCTATTTATTACATCTAATTACATCTATTTATTCCTCCTCCTAGTATCATTAAAACAAGCAAACAAACAAACCAACCACACCCCCTGCAAAAGAAAAAAAAAAAAACCAAACCAAACAACCACCACATCCCCCCCCCAAAAAAAATCACACCAAGCAAACATAAAAATGAGAAACCAATATTTCTTTATTTCAAGTGTAGCTTTACAACCTGAAATTTGTAATCTGCTCAGATGCCCCTCAAAAAGGTAACTAGATCAAGGTTGCTTGAGCAGAAAAGGCAAAAAAAAAAAAAAAATCCCATATGTGAAGCTTCCCATCGTTAGTGGCAAATCCACTCAGCAGAGGGGCATAAAGCTTTCAGCTCTTGGGAAGCCCTGCAGTTTAATTTAGACGCACACAAGGAATTTGTGTTCTTCCAAAGTTAAGGCCCAGCTGGCTGGGTATTTTGACAAACATGTCTGAACTTAGACATGTAAATCCCAGTTAATCTTCTTTCTCTGCATGTGAGGTCCCTGCACTTCCCCCCTGAAGTCAAGAGAGAGAAAATCGAGACACAACAGGGAGAGGACTGGTGAATGTGTCAGGACAAAGATGAGATCTGCGGTGTCAATGGGAACTAGATTAGACAGGATTTAAGTTTGTAACTATTGAGGACAGAGAGGACAGGTTTTTGTCAAAAGGTCTGCAAGACTGTATAAAAAGTGAGATGTGAAAGATTTTAAGAAGAGACTAAGGATTAACAATAAGTGAGCAAACAGTGGTAAGGAATAGAAGAATACAGACGAGAGATGAGGTACAGAAAGGGTCAGAACTGAGCTGTAACTTGAAGATAGGAGGAAAAGGAGAAACCCAAAATATATGAAGAAAGACATTCACTGACAGTGTTCCAAGGGAATTGCTTAATATCAATGGCCACATTGTACGCCATTGCCTCATAAATAAGGCCAGTAATCCAGCCTGAATTTACAGACCCTGGTCCCTGTAAGTGAAAATAGCTTTGCAGGCAACAGTGAACAGCTTCAGAAAAGTCACTGTGGTCACTGCTGAATGTTCAATGGGCATAGGAGAAATGTTTGACAGGATTAATCTATAGAATGGAAAAGATAAATGCAATGGGAAACTGTGAAGGATGAAGGAAAGCGGGCTGAAGGAAAGTGGGCTGAAAGAAAGCAGGCTGAAGAAAAGAGACAAGTCTTTTCCTCTCCATTTTCTGGAGCAGTCAGGTAAATCCGACTGTTGCTGTGTGATTTCTTCCCTCAGATCTGAGGAGCAGCCACAGGATAGGCTGTAAGCACATAACTCTAGTCTTGGTTGGGGTTGGATCTGCTGATGGCATGCCTCTGTGGCTGTGAAGAAGGTTCAGTGAAGCCCAATATTCAACTTGTCCTTTTTTTTTTTTTTTTTCGCTGTGTAAAAACTCTGGAATCTGATCCTCCTTGCAATTTTATTCATAATGGTGAAAGTAAATTAGATCTCAATTTATTTTTCTCCCTTCATCCACACTAGTCCTGCACATAACCCAGAAAATGGAAGAGACACCTAGTACGGTAAAAAATTGGCTGCTGTTTTGTCTTTCTAATAGACTAATGATTATTGACCTTAAAATACCTTTCAATGCAGCTTGATTTTGGAAGATTTTCATGCAGGCATGAAGGAGGCAAGCTATCAAAAAAGAAGTAAAAAATATTAGTGACATGGCTAGAATAGTTTGGATTCTGAGGACCAATTTTTTTGTTATCAGTCTTCAAAATCCAGACTAAGTATTTTTCCCTCTTATTTCAGCATATCCATTTTTAAAACATTCCTGAAGTCCCCAAGGTGGAGGATATGATCATGTCAACACTTGTAACTGTCACAATGGCTTCACGGCTGCAATACCAAAATCAAAACCAGCCAAACAAAAGCACCCAAGCCCCACCACATTTGCATTTCAAGGCCAGGTTGGATGGACCTCTGAGCAACCTGGTCTAGTGAAAGGTGACCCTGCCCATGGCAGGGGGTGGTTGGAACAGATGATGTTTTAAAGTTCCTTCCAACCCAAGCCATTCTATGATTCTGTGGACCCAACAATGAGCGAGTTCTGCTCTGTGTTGCAGTAGATTACAAATCTGTGCCTGGGCAACTGGTGCATCTCTGCTGAGGCGAATCACAAGTTTTTGTGTAATGTCTACCTGTGCCCATGCATTCAGCTTGTGTAAAAAAAAACTGTCTTGAACAAAAGCAAGAGAACTAATAATTAGAAGGTTAAATCCCTGCCCTTGAATTGAATCCTGACTTGGCTAGTGACCTTACATTTAGTTTTCAGAAAAAACTACAGTATGCTAGTTTTAAAAAGTTTTATTTGCTGAGTAGACTTAATGCAAAATTCTTAACCCATTGCCAAATTGTGAAAAATATTTTTCATTACTGTAATGATGATGATGATGGTAGTATTTTTAAGGGAGAAATCATTGAAGTCTTTATAGCATTTGAATTTTATTTTTGGTGTTATTTTGAAAGCAAAAAAATTTCACTTTCATTATATGGAATAACTTAGTACAACTGGAATGAAATTTTACAGGGCAGCAGTGCAACAAAAAAGGGAGGTTCAGTGCTCCTCTTCTGTTCCAACCAAGATGACATTACAAGGATACACTAAGTGAATGTAGGTAGTGCAGCTAAAAATTTCCAGAGGCACTATACTCATGTCAAAGGACAAATACTTTTTTCTGTACAATCTAAACAATGCACGTAAGATCTACTTTACTTTTTCAATGAATGTGAAAATCACATACTTAAAGTTTTCTAAATCACGGTCCTAAGATCAGTTGATGGTTTTTCCTTCATTTGCCGCGACCATAATTAGTTTATTGACTAGAATAATGCCAGCGGTGAATGCCTTATAATTTCTTTTAATTAGAAGAAAACCTTTTAGTTAACAATGAAAATAATTAATCTTCTTTAAAAAAAGGACTAGAAAGGAGTCATGAATTTTGAAAAGTTAAGAAATAAACAACACACTCTCAAGTAAAACTAGAAGAGAAGTGGAATGCTGTCTTCCTCCTCAGTTTTCAAGATTACCTTCTTTGTCTACAAATCATTTATGCCAACTTTCTGGGAAAAACATCATGAAGACAACTTGCATTTTGAGTAAGAAACAAACTAAAAGCATTCATTCAGCCTGATCTGATAAATCAATAGGAGTAGAAGGTGCTTAGGAAATAAACTGCACCTCTTATCTGTCAGTTTGACATCTGAAACTCCATTAGTTTAACATATTAGTTAAAAGCTAAAGTCCCAATTCAAAGCTATTTAAAAAGTTGCCACAGATTCAAAAGGAGTTTGGATCAGGCTTTGAGGCCACCACCCTTTTTTTAAGCTCTGTAGTGGTATTTCCCTCTTGGACAGCCACAGTGGTGTTCAGGATTAAGGGCAATTCAAGCTGAAGAACAGGGCTGTCCCTGAGCTGAAGTAGTTGGTTCTGGAAAAGGAAAAAATTGACTCAAAAATTTCTGTGTTCTGATCTGGTTTAAAATTCTTTCTCTACTTCTTTTCTAATTATGCAGCTGCAAGTACTCCGTGGGTTGAGATGTAAGATACCTGTACTGTCACAAGGTCAGATGTGGTTGAATTACTTTTAGTCCAGCTGAAGTGAGTGTAGAAATTTCATTATCAGACTTGTTCAAAAGGCAAATTGGGTCAATATGTGCAGTTTCAAGTTTGTAGGTATAGAAAATCTGAACAGATTTGTCAAAATCAGAAAGTCCTATCTCATGAAAAAATTTTTATTCCAGGAATTGCAGAGTACTGAGGACTTGTGAATCTGCTAGAGACTTTGCTGCTCTGAGGAGCTAGTTTGTCTGCATAAGGGGCTCAGGTAGCTGTAACCCTTAAAATTAGAGTTCAAACTGGTAGCTTTTCATAGAACTGAAGATGTACAGATCTCCCCTTTTGCAGATCACACAGAAATACAAGTGGCTCCTTCCGTCGAATTCAAAAATTGTGGTTTTTTTGTTTGTTTGTTTGTTTGTGTTTTTTGTTTGTTTTTAAACTCCACAAGCTTTGTCTTTCATTAGAATAACAAATGGGGGGAAAAAAGACACTCTTGTAAGGCAATAGTCACAGGTAAGACTTCCTCTCTATCCCTGAGCCGTTTTGAAAGTCGGTTTGGTTTCTATGTTTGGGCCAAGTTTTTTCTATATTCACAGTGATAACATGAACCATTCTGACCTCAATTCATCAGTTAATGGGGCTGTACAATAAAGTGAAATTCTCCAACAGAGAATAATGCTACAACCACTGTTAGTGATGTGCAATGCTATGGCTTATTCTCTGTTGTCAAGCAGAGACGGGGATGAACTCTTTATCTCATCTGTAGGAAGCAGGGTGCTTGGAAGCCTCTGGTAAATCGTTTATTTTGATGAGCTCGTTTTCCTTTGAGCCTGCAGCATTCGATATTCTTCAGTTACTCCCCTACTGAACACCGCTGAGGCTGTGAGTGAATTGCCATTCATATATATCAAGTGATGTGATTCTGCACATGTGTAGCATCCGCCATGAAGGATCTCAAAATACGATACAAATTTTAACGAGTAAGCTTTTACAACACTCCTGGGAAGTGCACAAGTACGGTTAACCCAATTTAATAGATAAAGAAAGCAAGACACAGAGAAAACAGTAAATGTATATTCAGACTCCTGCCTCCACCTGCTTATATAGTTTGCAAACTCTTCTCCATATGTGAAGAAAAAATTCGATACCCCTAGAAATGCAAATTGAAAGCTGTGCTTACATGTTCCCTTGGGTTTGTGAGTGTCCATTTCAGTATTAAGGCATCTAGAAATTAAAATTTCTGCGTAGGCATACAGGTATTTCCAAGAGTACACTCAAAGACTCGTTTCTCCTATGAACACCTGGAAGCCAATTTGGGGCTGACATCTGTCACATAACTGAAAGAAACATGGGCATATGTTCTGTGAGGGAATAGGGCTCACAGGGAGAAACCACAACAGCTCGAGGTGGTCTGTTTTAAATTAACAAGTGTCTCTTGTGGTGCTCAAGGCTCCTTAGAAAATTGCTACTCCAGTCACTGAGATTTTTACGGTACTGAAACATACACTATTTTGAATTACTGGGGCAATAGTTTTCCCTTAAAGAGTCACCTGTGAGTCTCCTGGGGGCAATAAGTCTTTCCAGTCCCTCACTCCTGTGCCTCCAGGTCTGCTGTTGAGCCGAGGGAGCTGCCCTGCCCTCCTGGCTGGGCACCTCCAGGAAGTGCCTTGGAAGTGAATCATTACCATTTTTAAAAGCAACAGCAGGGGATGCTGCTGGGTAAAAAACCCAATCCTTCTTGCTTCCCTCCTGCCCCCCTTAAGGACTCTCCGGGAGAGCCCACAGCACTTGCCACTTTTAGGAGCGGAAACCGAGCAAAAATCAAAGCCGTTGTGCTTTAGGCGAGCACAGAGCACTAATTAAAGGGGCACACAGGTCACTGTTGAATAATTATTTTTCACTTTTATTTTCAAATTGGAAACGATAGTTTTATTTAATTCTACTGCAAAAAAAGGTGACGTGGAGGAGCCAGGTGGTAAGCAGTTTGATTGGATTGTTTCTGATCTTTCAAATGAAAATATCTGAAAAGTTCAACACCATAGCAAAATAGATATTTTCTATGTTTGTAACAATTAATTAGTTCATAGTGAGGGAGACACTTCACATAAAAAAGACCTTCCTCCAGGCATTTACCAAGTGTCTGGAAACCATGAACTAACTGTATCTGAGAAAGTAGGGCCATATCTAAAATAAAATCACTGTTGACAGATTCCCAGAAAAAGAATCTCCTGAAAATCTGAGATAATTAGTTATTAGACTCTACATATTTATGAGTGATCAGGGCTAGGAGAACATGTTCCTTTATCAAGCTCTTATTACTGAAAACTATTCAACTGGATTTTTTAATGGAGGTTTCTGAATGCTTTACTGTTTCTTATTATAACCAGAGATGTGATAAGGCTCTCTGATAAGGGTGTTTGTGGCTATGCCTGGCAGATAAGGGTAATCAAATGCCAGGTTTCAGGGAATAAACTAATTGTCTGCAGAGACTGGAAGGCAATGTTTCCTTCAGTGTTCCATATGCAACAATTATCAAGGTACATAATACATGTTGGAGTGAGTTGCTGTACTAGAATTAAACTTTTCTCTGAAATTTTATTTATTTGCCATTTATTTATTGCCATCTGGCAGGGCACCAGACCCACTGGACCATGTAACTAACTTGGTATAGCAAATCTTATGGGAAAGTAATTCTATTCAGACATGCAATACAATGTTAATCCTTAGATCTTGACAACAGACAATATGTTCTGACAAAGACTGTCTTATTAACTCTGCTAATAAATGTGTCTGCACCGAAAATGAAAAATAGATTACCTCAATACTTGAACTACTGTTAGAGAAGAAATACATTTCATGCTGAGGAGCTGCCATGTCCTTTATGAACAGGGAGGGGGATTTTTTCACACTGATTGCATATTGTGTGCCATGCACGGATGCCACATATGATGACTGGGAAACACTGTACTGTTTCCTTTCCCAGATGTCTTCCCTGTAAATATTTTTAAGTCACATCTGCATGTTTAAAAATGTCATACCCCGCCATTTAAATGAATGATACTTCCCTTGAATCAAATTTGCTCCTAATATAGGGCTAGTGATAGCAACTCAGTTTAATCAGCTCTGTATTTGGATAGCTGATTCACTCCAGAAGATAAGAAGCTAGAGGGGGAAATTAGCATTCTAGCTCATTTTAGATTAGTTGAATCTTGTCACCTTAGAAAACCCCAAGACCCAAGTCCAGTGACAGTAAAAGACAAGGATTTCTGTTTTGCCATGCTTTTCTCAGCAATGATCGATTTACATGCTGATCAAACTTTAGTGCTTCTGTCGCTGCAGACATAATTTTCTTTTACCAGTTTGCTGTAGACTCTCAAAATTTTATGCAATAGTGACCATGGACAACTGTACTCACTGTATTTAATTTCTGTAGGGCTGGTGCCTAGACTAAGTAATTTCACTGGAAAGAAAATTAGAGCATTTGCTGACTGCCATTAAGTCAACTCTGGTCATGGTGTGATCCAGTTGACATGTATTTTCTCTTTTTTATAATAGATATGGCAGCAGGAATAAACAGAAAAAAAGTGTTTTATTTTTCATAGACTGTAAAAATGTACTACTGTGAGAAAATATCTCTTTTTATTGAATTTAGAAAAAAAAATCAACAGAGCCTGTGAAGCAAAGAAATATAACAAGTAGGAAATTTTACTTACAACACGTGTTGTGCTCAGGCCACGTAGGTCCAAAAGCACACCTCTGAGTTCAAATTTCACTCTTTTAAGGTCTCCAAACCCCCACCCCATTTATGTAACAGAAGAGGCATTTCCCCCTCCCTGGTTGGCTGTGCCGTGCTGGGAGGTGGGGTCCCGAGCAACATGGTGGCCCCCATGGCTGGCCATGTGGCGAGAGGGGTTTCCCTACCCACATTCATTTTACAGTTCCCCAATCCTCAGCCGCATGGTTCCCTGGCACCAGTTCCAGACAGGATCAGGTACCTTACAGCTCCACGATACACCTTATAGGTTAGTAGAAAAGAAAAAAAAAACCCTAAAATGTAAACCTCTAGGTTAGTGACCCCTGTTCAATTCTTTTGCTTATGATAAAACCACAGGTTTACTTCTCATAATACTTCAAATCTAATGTAGAAGTAATTGCCATGTATTATGTATAACAGGCCTTTGGATGGACTCATTGGTGGTTTCTAGATCTGAGGGCCCAGGTGTGGCTCCCTGGTGAAGGAATCCTTTTTCCTGGCTGAGTGGGTGCTCAGAAGCTACCCTGTGCACACCTTTGTCTTTCCTGCCCAGCTGAGGAGACAGGCTGCTGGGAAGAAAGGGATGGAAGAAGAAGAACCTCTCAGGCTGGTGTTTGATATCATTATTCAATCAATAGTGAAACTAATGGTGGAAGTGAGAAAAAGAAGAGTACAAGCAAGCGTTAGGATGTGATTGTTAAAATTATTAGAGAGATGCCTCTGCTCGAATTAAACAAGACCATATGGCAAAGTCAGAGTATGCATTTTATTTAACAGTAAATGAGGGGTGCAAGGAAGGAGAGAGAGAGGGGAGAGAGGAGGTGGGAAGCGAGAAAGAGAGTGACAGAGAAACAGATTAGGCACAAAAAGGTATTACCATTCCACAGACTCTGAGGATGTCCCATTGGCTGTCTTCCTCTGGTCTTCTTGGTGGCTGCAGATTGTAACTGTTGAGTGGTGGGGGGAAAGAGTCCACAAAACTCCCCTTTTCATGGAGGTTTATATTGTGCAGAGACTAGGTAGAAACACCCCCTGTACCTCCCTTGGATGATGTAATACTGGATCACGGGAGGTTTCATGGGTCTTCGATACCTCTTAAGATGTTGTAGTTGTCAGCCTTGTTGAATCAATCATGGCCCATTATAGTCCCTCATCTGAGATGAACGGCCCATGCCAGGTGCAAATGTTCTTCCATGCTCCCCATTGGGGTTTTCACAGCCGAGTCATCATGTAAGGGAGGACATTCCCACCGTGAAGGATTTGCCTCTTTTCAGCCTCTCCCTTTATCTGGAAATCCAGTTCATAGCTTCAGGTAAGATGGCCCTCTGGTACCTGGGATAGCTGGACAATAGCACCCCCTTATCTCAAGGTTCTTTAGCAGTCCAGATTAGGAGGCACATTCAGGGAGGGGTGGGCTTCAGGAGATGAGCAGCTGTTTCTTTGCAGTTTGCTACAGTGGTCAGAAGCCTTTTGGTGATCTTCATGGTATTTAAGCCATTGAACTTTTCAGTCTCTGATGACGAGTAAAAAGGAAGTTTGTGATGGACAATAGTCAAGCTTGGAGCAAAATTCAAACAATTTCATATCAAATATGTGTTTATTCCTGTTGTCTTAGTGACGGGCCCATTCAAGCAGATTTAAATGCAGCTCTTAATTGGTGTACCTTCCAGGGCGTTGTAGATGTTTGATTATTTTAGGGAACAGAACAGCAGAAGGAAAAATTAAATTGACAGAGTGTAGAAAGAGAAGATGAAAGGCACATGTGGTGTAGAACAATAAACTATTATTAGAAATGTTAGTAATCAGATCACATCCATTCATTATCGATTTTTTTTCTGTCTTATAATATTTATTCGTTATAATTGGCTTTTGCAGCAGGATTTACCAGAGTGATACAGACTGAAGCATGGTGCTAAGGTCGGCCTTGGCTGTACGTCGTACCTTTTTTGGTACTGGATGGGAGACCAGCTGAGTGGCCTTCCCTTAAGGTCTGTAGCAGGAGGGTCATTCCTCAGCAAGAAATGAAAGACCCCAGTGCAGCAAAGGTCTTTGGTAGGTGCATGCCTACCCTGGCAATCACAAAGTATGTGCTTGCTTTAGGTGCATACCTATGTGCTATTGACTTTGAGTAACTCAAGGTTAAATATGTGCTAAATGCTTTGCTTGGCATGCTGTGTGTGAACCAGAGGAAGGGAGTGGTGACAGGTTCATAAGCTCTGCTGCCAGGCGCCCAGTTCCCCCTTCATGGCTGTATTATTCTTTTGACCAGCAATGATCAGAACAGACACACCTTCAAGGAGCAATGTGAATTTCCTTAAGACTGCTCATTACAAACAAGACACACTCTCACATGACTGGGAAATAAGGTCTCTGTATTTGCATTTTCCAGAAGACTGTTTGCTACAAGAATTTGAAACAATCCATGGACCTTGCCTTTTGATGTGTACTGAGAACATTAATTGTCTCCAGTCATTGTTGGAGCATCTGTTTCCCATTTTGACAAGTACACATCTCCTTCTTCACTCCTACCCCTCCCTTTCACATTCCTTGACTAAAGATAATGAATAAATTACAGAGAGATGAAAAACATGTTGATAATCAAGACAAAGCCCAAATGAACTAGAAGTGGCTATGTTCTACAAGAAGCTGTAAATTGCTTTCTTTTCTTGTGCAGTGAAACTTCTGGCTCACCCGTCTAAAAATACCAGAATGTGAGAGAATTGTTAGAAGTGTTCTAAGAGAGAGGGGTCTCTCTCAGAGAGTTGGAGCAAAGCCCTCAGGACCTCTGTTCTTCTTCTGGAGAAAATGAAGATAAGGGAAGAATTTGGAAGGGTTGAAAACAACATGAGAACCTGGGCAGATGGAGCGTCAAGACGGGGAAGATGGAGTTAAAGATGTTAATTCTAATTAGGAGTTAATGAGTAGATATGCTTATGAAAGCAAAGGGCTGGACTGAGGCATAAGACAGAAGGCATGGTGGAAGCCTTGCTTTTTCCATCTTCCTCTCAATCTGGACTGCCTGTGGTAGACTCCAGGCTTTTTATAGCTCACTCACTGAAACAGCTCTTCTAGAGCAACTTTACACAAAATGCACAAAGATGTTTTTCATCTTTGTGACCGAGGCAATGAGAGAGGCAGCTGGTGCTGCTGCTCAGGACCTGTGGTGTGAGCCCCTTGGTGCTCAGCCCTGGCCGGCTGCAGCAGCCAAGGGGCAGTGGCACACTGGGCAGTGGCACACTGGGCAGTGGCACACTGGGCAGTGGCACACTGGGCAGCGCAGCCGTTGCCCGCAGCATCTTTGCTGGGATGGGCAGTGGCCGTGGCCTTCCAGCACTGTCACACTTCCCTTATTGGCCAACCCACATTTGCTACCAGCAAATTGTTTTAACCTTCACGCTCCTGATGTCTTTTATGGATTAGAACACTCCTCACCTTCTGTGTTCACTGCTTTTCCAGCCATAAGGTCTGCCCACATCCCAGCCAGTGCAATTCTCCCTGCACCCAGAGTTTTATTCTTATCAACAACTGAATCTGCTTGAAAATCCTCTAAACTTACAAGAACTACAGTATTAGTTTAGTTTTATGCCTCTCCAGGACAGGAGTATGACAGCACTAAAGAAGAAGGAATATCATCTTTGGCATTTATAAATTGGAATAAATTCAGGCTTTTCAGGAAATTATGGTAATTTATATAATTTTTAGCATGATTGCTTAAGAACATGTTAAAATTTACATAGTGATATTAGGATTCCTGGCTTCTTCATATTAATCATTATCTCTCTTGAGCTGAGATGGATGCACTATATAGCTAAATAATTAAAGTAAATTAAACATTATTTACCTAGAAGTCAGCACAATACCTTTTGCCAGAACAGGACGGGCTGTGAAGTGGATTAATCTAATTCATCTTTTGGTTTTAAAAAATTTCATGGGCTTATGGCATTCATGTTCATGAAAATTCAAAACTGGATAAATATGGAATAACTTCAGCTGACTGTGTTTTTATATTTGGAGAAGACTGACACATATATAGGAAACAATCCCTTCATAAATAAATTGTGCTATTATTCCAATATAAATACTTTTCTTTTCTGCAATGTTATCATTACTTGGGGTGGGCACAATCATAGGAATTATTATAATTAGCATTTTTCAGCATTCTGCTGTGTTAAAAGAGCATTGCCAAGCTACTGTGGGATATACTTCTAAGCATCATCAACCTTGTTATACAGATGAAATTCAGACAAAGGTGAAGTAACTGCTCCTTTTCAGGAGGAAAAGTCACTGAAAGATTTCATTGGGAATTTACAAGTCAAAACGTGGTATTTTCTTCTAAACTTGGAATATGTTAATTAACTTCAAGTTCATTAGTAAATCAAGTCTACAGTTTGGAGGCTATTCAGTTGTTAATCAGATAGGAGTAGATGGTCTCTCTGGGTCCCACTGAACTTGTACCTGCAGCTCAGAGAAGTAGTCTTGCTGTTGGCAGGCCCAGAACCCACGGAGACCTCAGCAGACCTCTTTTCCTGCTTGTCTAGATCATAACTGTTGTCATCCTGGGATCACAGACTGCTGCCTTTGGCTGAGGTAAAATTTTAGCAAGTCAGATATGGGAGATAGAAGATTCCACCAGTTTACACCAGTGCAGACTTCCCTCTACCCCAGACCACCTCTCCTTCAGTGGAATGTTTCAGACTTGGCAGATTATTTTGTTCAACTCCTCTCACATTTTAACAGAGACCTCCCTCATCTGGAGGTCTTTGGTGGTGACAGGGCTCTCAGTAACAGTCGTCACCCACCATATTAACAGATAAGAAGTGTAGGCATTATTATAAACACATGGTGGCTCCCCAAGAGATCTGTGCGTTGCTCTTTGACCTGTTGACATTGCTTGAGAGTATTCCTGCCTGGGATAGAGACAGTGCATCACTATACGGGATCTTGGAAGATGTTGGGTTATTTACCAGAGGGAGAGATCTGCATTGACAAGGAATATTGCTCCAGAGCTGTTTATACGGAAACAAATTGGGTGAATGATCACAAAACACTTTATCCTCAAGTACCACTTGGTGGTGCAGTGACATTCTGAGCCTGGTGCTTGTTCTACAGAGATGAGCAGTAGACCCTGCCAAAGCACGTCCAGCATGATAGATTTTGCCCTTTGAATTCTCTTTTTCATCCAAGCAGCAATGAAAAATCACTTTCTGTGGAGAGCTGTGAGCCATGATAACACAGTGTCAATTATAAATACAGTGAAGTATCAGCAGAAGATGCCTCTAATCACCCTTGAATTCTGACTAGGTCCAGAAGTTTCAGATAAAACCAGACCCTTTTCCTTTGAGATTATCCCCTTGATATCCAGATCAAGGAGGTTTCCTAGAAAAACAGGAACTTCAGAGTCCTCATTCAAATGCAGTATTTTATGTTTTTAAGGTTCATAAATAATACTATAATTCCCTTGCTACCCGAATATTTTTCTCCTCTACCTCTTAGGAACATATAAAAAACACAAACTCCACTAAAACTGGTTAAACAAATGTGATTAGATCAAAATGTGTTTTCACATGAAAAAAATAGGAAGGATTTCCTCCTCCCTTCCTCTGTGAAATAAGAGTTCAAAGAAGCTGTACTTTCAGACACTATAATTAGGTTTGATTGAAAAAAGAATAACTTTTTCATCTTAATTAATATAAGACTTCCTTGAGAAAATTTCAAATGCATTAAAGAGTGATGCTCTTTTCATTTAAAAAAACTTCTCTTTAATTTAGAAGTTAAAGGTTTTTTAAGGCCAATATTGGCAATGGGAGTACAGCTGATTTTTTTGGGGGGGAGAATAACTCTATTATCAGCAACTTAGTAGTGAGAAAGAATAGTTCAATGGATAAGAAGCTATCTTTGGACTCACATAACAGTTTATTTAGGAAGGACCAAATTAACAAGAAGTAGTTTTCAGAAAATAAGAGTGTTTGTTGGTATAGCTTCCTGCTCTAAAGTGGTTTCACAAAATTGGAAAAATAAAAAGGAAAGGTCAAAATAGTTCATTCTGTCAGTTTTTGAGCAATATATTTTGGCATTTTAAAATTATATTTTTGAGTTTTAAAATTAGTTAAAGTTAAAAAACATGGTAAACAACCTTAAATTTGGCTTAGAAAAAGATTTTCAGTTCAAAGAAAGGTTTGCATCAGCAAAAGATGTGCTCTCTCTCTCTCCGTTCACGTAGTGCACACCTCTCTGCATCCCTGAAAGCCTTTAACAACTGTTTTTACTATCAGGATAAACTGAAAAAATGTGTTCAGTTTGCCAACTAAAACATCCAGTGTTTACCTAACTTGTTTTTTTAAGAGTCTGGGATTTAGTTTCTGGCTCTGCAACAGAATTCCTGTATAACCTTGTGGACTTGGATGCAGACCTGGAAGAGAAATCACAAGAAATTTTTATCAGATTTAAGCAATGAAGTTTAAAATCTAATCAACTGTATCTAACTTTAGCAGTGCCAAGAGTCCAAGAGTGCCTTAGTTTTCAAATGGTGTTTGCCTAGGTGCTTAAACTCAGCTCATGTAATGAGCAGAGGTGTTGCACTATTGGTTAGGCTAAAAGTCTGGCTTTTCTCTTAAAGTAGAGTCACCTTGGGACTCTGTCTCACAGCTCTCTAGTAGGCTGGCTTTGGCCTGGAAAGCATTCTCAATGCTTGCTTACAGATGCTTCAGGCAAAATGAAGTGCAGCTCCTGTTTTCCTTGAAAACACAAATGAAGGTTTCCAGTGGGAGGTTGCCTCCCTTTCCACTGCAGTGTGGGTGTTCGGAGTCCCAAGGAACAGAAGGTCAATAGGGTGTCTCTCTGTTCTCTGTCCAGAGAAATGTAACTTGGAGAAGGTTTGTGTTCACAGGAAGGTTTTATGGTGAGTTCTTGTAAGATTGATTACAGTGACACAAAGAAGGAGAAAAAAAAAGTCCTTGATCATATCAACAGATTGTCCCCATTTGGCAGATATGAAGTGACATGATATGAGTTTTTCAAGTCTACTCCTTTTCAGACTGCAACGCATGACTCATGCTCAGGGTTTCTTTTGCTAAGTGTGAGGGATCCTGGCTCAGTTGTTTCTCTTAGAGGGCTCTCATCCACATTAAACTTCCGTCTCCATGGCAGTGCCTAAAATCCCAGACTATATTCTGGCAGGAGTCTACTCTTCAGGACACCAGGGGAAGCTCTTTGTGAGGGACTGGAGCCTCAGTGACCATCAGGAGACGATCAGTATCACTGCACAACCTAGTGCTAGAAGAGTTCTGCATCTTTACCACCACCCTCCCCCTGATTCCCCAAAGTATGTGAATAATCCTTGGAGCAAAGACTCCCTCTGCCAGATGTCCTGCGCACCATGACCATCAGCTCCTGGCTACTGAGTGCACAAAGCTGTACTGCACCAAGAGGAGGTTGTGAAGGCTGCATTGCTGAGAAATTAGGGTATCCATCGTTTAACAGTGCTTTGTCAGTCTTCTACTCTTGGTGCTGTGAAGATCAAGTCTGGTTAACTGTTTGTGCTGATGGACCACCACAGTCTTCTAGTCTCGGTTTTTTTGCAGTGCATATTGTGTTTCACCTACAGGGAAAAAGGAAGTCCTTTCCGATGGGAAAGGTAAAGATTGGCACTGTAACCTTTGCCCTGCCAATAAAGTATGGAATGCATTCACTGTAGCCCTAATAGTGCATGGTCCTTTAGTTTTGTACTGTAGGAAAGGCCCAGAATTCAGAAATCTGACAAATCGTCCTGAGTGACAGAATAAACTTAATAACTTTTTCTCTTCAGACTTAATTTAGGTCCTGTGAGACTACTGGAAAACATTGACTGAACTTACTAACAAGTATTACTTGTCATTCAAACTCTTCAGTAGTATTTGTATTTTTCGAATTGTATTCTTCCAGATTACGTTTTATTTTTACTAAGATTTCGTTATTTATTATCTGACAGATTTATTCCCTATATTTTCCTGTTAATCTGAGGGACATAGCAATTCACCATTCCAGGAAAATTAGAAAAAAAAAAAGAGTGTAAAGAGAGGGTAATACAAAAAATGCACAGTCACTGTTATTAAAAAGTCAATTATTTCTATGAAAGAATATATAGCTATTTCATACATAAAATGTAAGAAGATGATGAAGACGAAATAATCTTTGCGGTAAGAATCTTTTAAACCAGTTTGACATTTTTAAGTGATAAGTATATGAATGGACTACATGTAACAGAAATATTTGTGTGAAGGATTCTGTCTCCAATGAACACCTGAGGAAATCTTTACACTTTCATTTAAAGAAACTTGCAGACTACCCATAGCAGTACTGACTGTCAAACATAAGTCTCATGCATGAGCCAGTTTATTGCCTGTTGCGTAGAACGAGCGCTTCTGCCTGGTTTCTACATGAAAGTTGCAATTCTAACCTCTGCTTTCGCCTGGGGTCATAAAAATGTAGGTTTTGGCAGGTATAAATATTTTACATGCTGATTCTAGGAAACTGTGGGATGAGACTCAGATAAAATCTTGCATGAATACAAATTGGTAACCATTCAATTTATAAACATGTTGAGGACAATTGAAAAAAAAAAAAAAAAAAAGGAGAAAAAATGATGCCAAGATCTGCAGGAGGCCAAGAAGATCCAGAGCTGAGGACTTGTCTCTAATGCACTTGAACCATTTCTTCTAAGTCAGCACTTTTCCTTAGACAATTACTGCATAGATTATTTCACCAGTCCAGAGATCCGTCCCTAGGCATCTGCCTAGGTATTATAATCAGGGAAGAAGTATATTCCTTTAAAAATATTTTCTCACTCAAGGTCTTTCTTGTTTATTTGTGGAGGGATATTTTTACTTAGGTGCTGGGCTGCATGCTTTGTGTGGCTTCTAGATTGTCACTCTCTGCCAGAAGAAAATTCAGATTGGTATCTCGCCGTTGGTGCCTAACATTGCAAATTCTATTTTTGCCATATGCAGCTGATAATATGAATGATTTAATCAGGAAGAAAAGTAGAGATAATATGAGAGTTACTGAAACCTTCTCATACATGTCAGAACATGCCTCAGTGGCCTCCAGAAGAGGAAGACAGGAGAGTCCTAACACAGTATCATTAAACTTGGTGTTTTGTCCACTGGACAGACAATCAAGATCAATCTTTCACAATCACCTGGTAGCTAGTTACTACAAAGTAAATATCTGGTGGTAATCTCTTCTAACATGCTAAGTAATAAACAAAACACATACTCTTGTTTTAGACAAGATAGTCCCACCGAAACAGTTACTTAAATTGAATTAATTTACTTAAATTAAAATTTAAAAATTAAGCAGCATCAAAATATGCTAGATGTTCTAGAAAGAGAGGAATTATTTTTCTTTAGAGCGCTCTGTTCCAAAAGGATTTGGAAGAAGAGGGAGCCTGAGGCACAATAATGTGAACAGACCTAGGAACTGGTGAACTTCACCTGAACCGGAAAGAAGAGATTCCACTTGTACACGGCATAATTCAGGCGACCTTTTTTTACAGGAAAATGTAACATGAAAATTGAAAAGACTAGGAGACAAAACTTCTCACTCAGAAGTGGTCCTGTCGGGAAATGTGATGATGTGGCAAATGTTTATATGGTATTTTATGTCTGCTCTGTGTGCTCTGGGAAAAGAGGGAAGCTTTCTCTCTGCAGGACTACCCATAAAATGTGCTTCACCTGTGTACTGATCGCTTGAAATTAAAACAAAATGCCTCATCAGCTAGGAGTAACACCATACCACATTTTCAGTGACGGAATTCCTGTTGTTAGGTCTCAGTTGGAAGTATATTATATTTTAATTGCATTCAGTGTATGATCTAGGTTTAGTAGGGCAAAACCCCCATAAAATCCTAAGACAAAGCTATTTAAACAGAATAATCTCTGAAGTTAATTAGACATAATAGGCAGTAAGGGGGGGAAGATTTTCAATTTCTTAATATTAATATATTAATATATATTATGATACATATATACATATAAGGTATAGCAACATACCTTTTGGCGTGATTTTTCTATTTAAAGTATAAAATGTTTGAAAGAGTGAGCTTTAGAAGAAACTACAGTACTACAGTAGACATAACAGTTAACATTTATATAATGCTTCATAATGCACTACAAATTTATAGCAATCTTAATATGTTATATACATTTAATAAAAATTTCAAGCATACACATTTTTTGCCGACATTATCATTGCTAATATTACCTGTTAGCTGCACTAGCTAACAGTACTTAAATGAGGTGCTAACAGCTTTTTTTATATCCTTTTTCTTTTTTTATCAGCACATTCAGTGTTTTCCAAAAATTTGGGGCTTGTCAGTTCACTTTTCTTATGTGGGGAATTCTACTTTAACTTTTTTCTAGTGGGAAAAAAAAAGTAATATATTCTAAATAATGAAAAAATTGAGGACTATAGGAACTTGAAAGGATCTTTATGAAATTTCTGTGCCCTTCTTTTCCCTTTCTTAATATTTTCTGAAGGTTTTATTATTTAAACGCTTTAGGTGTATTTGGAATTCAGGTTTGAAATATTGTTTGGCTGTTTTGTGATTTTTAGTTAATGTGTGGAATTTATAGACCCTGGACGTCATTGAATCAGTTACTAAAAGTTGGCTGCATAAAAGGTTGGGTAATATATTTGTATTTTCAAAGTGAGAACTTTTGGCCATTCATTTCAAAGTAATATCTTGAGACTAAATGTAGTTTTGTTTTATTTTTAAATAAAGGCATGTGAAAACAGTGTGTCAAAAAGTGCTGTCTTTTTATATACATTATTTCCACTGGCAAATTTGGATCACAGTCAAAATTCATAATTCAATTCTGTTCCCAAGCAGAATATTTCTGTCAGGAATAATCTAAGTTTACTATCACCAGCCAGATTTCAGCACGCTTCCAAGATTTGGCACGTTCAGAGCTGTTTCTGGGGAAGCTGTGAAAGATAAAAGGAGAGTAAGTCCCTACAGCCAACTGATCATTTATTGAAATTATGAAGGAATTTTTGACCTCAAGTTGCACAGTGGAA
>VWZG01010402.1:67715-157562 GCA_013396735.1 Grallaria varia | reverse complement strand
GCAAGCAAAATAAAACAAACCAAAACCCTAAGATAATGTATTAACTAAAAGGCTGCTTAATAATATCTTTCTATATTAACATGTTTTCTTGGGTGTAAAAATGTGAATTAAATTTTTTTGCATGTTAGTTTCTCAGTTTCACCTACAGTGAGTAGAAAGATCCCCCTCTTAAACATGAACTACCATACAGTATATTAAGAATATTATTTTCATTAATGGACAGAATTCTGGCCTATGTTAGCAAGAAAATGAGAAAAATAAGATACAATCAATGACTACCTTTTTGCAATATATGAACAAGTGGCATCAACACTCTTACCTGTCTGGTTGGTTGAGTTGCCTGTCAGATTCATACACAAGATGTAGCTGTCATGATTACATTTATTTCATATATAATGGACTTTTTGAACCAGAACTTTTAGATTTCAATTCTCTTTGCCTGCTGTAATGCAGACTAACTCTTCTGACAATCATATTCAATATATTCTATAGAAAAAAACCATCTTTGAATATTTTAATTTTAGGTCAGGGTGAAAAAGTACCATTCCTGAGAAAACAGAGACTAAAAATTTCTTGTAGAATTTTCCTCATCATTGAATTACTTGGCAAATCTTTCAATGGCTGCAGCAAGGTTTTTATCCTGCATTTTTGCTGTGAGCATTGTTTATGTGTAGCACAGTCTGACCATAGTTGAAAATAATAATGTTCTGAAATGAATCTTGTCTTCACAATACCAACCAATCCTACTCAATGAGTTGCTTTGCCTATGGTTCTTCATCTTGATTCGTTACCGAATACCTTGTTTTCAAGTCACAGTAATAATTTTTAAAAGACTGACACAAAAATGTCATCATCATGGTATCAGTCAAGGATAATTACAGAATAGTACAAAAATTAAAGTTTTCTTATTTGTCAAACTTGCTTATTCAGTTTAGTTTTCTATATTTTGTAAATGTGGTTCTTTAAGAATAAAAATACAGGTCATTTTCACAAGAAGTTGATCGAAACTACACAGACATACCACTAACAGGTAGAGTATTGCATCAAAATGACTGTTATGGAGTCCTTTGAAATGAAATATATTCTCAGACGTCTTGTAGCATTAATTTTTTAGAAATAGATAAAAACTTCCTGATGAGGCAGAGGGGAAGAGGTGAGCCCAAATAACAAAGTCCCAGTTCATCAGAAAAAAAATCAAATTTACTGAAGCATTTATGAGTGCCAGGCTAATCTAGGGTAGCTTTCTTTCACATACTGACAGGAGAAATTCATATTGCTCTTTCAAAGATTAATAAGTCACACTGAAGTTCTCACTTAACTTCTGGATTGCTCATCTCACTTTATGACTATTGACAGAGCCTAGGTGCCAAAATTCAGTTTTTCTTTAAATGATGACTTTCAGCTAAAATTATGAATAATAACAGTTTGCAAGTATTTTCAGTCAAATATTTGTCTTTTCCAGAAAAAAAATCAGATACCTATCATCTCAATATATTAACCAATCATTTTAATAAAATGATAGGATGTACTGACACTTTTTTTTAAAAAAAAGTATATAAATCAACCAGGATTGCTGGCTTCTTAAAAATTCAGTTCTGAGTACAAGAGTAGTTGTCATGATGTGATGGAGATTCCGACTTCCCTAAGGTCCTTCTGATCTTCTCTGCCCTCTAAAAATGCTGCATGTGTAAACTCACCTTCAATCAATCAATGAGCAGATTGATTTGTTCCCACTTGTCCCCATATATGAAATAATCTTTTCAGAGAGTGGTAATTCAATAACTGGATTAATTCCATCATTATCTCCTCCAAGAAGGGTGGCAAAATACCAGTGCTGTAAGGAGGAAACAGAAATTGTGAAGAAATGAAATTAGGACTGTATAGTAAAATAAAAAATAATTTAAGCAGTGCCAGTGCATTCTTTGTAAAGCTGGGTTCTAATTAATTTTTTGATATCTTGCCCAAGTCAATAGTTATTGGGAATAAATGCTTAATGTATGCACCAATGAAAAGGTCTCTGCATGTCTCATTTTCTCTCTTGGCTTATCCATAGCCATACTGTCAGAAAAATGTATGAAATTGCATTGTATGATGATGCTGGGACCAAAAAAACCAAACGAACCAAAAAACCAAAATCATAACATCTCCTCTACTTTTTTTTTTTTTTTTTTAATTGTTTGAAAAAATCTGTAATGTTTCCTTTTGGTTTAATTTTGAACTTTCAACTTGTTAATGCTCTGGGGTGAGTCTTGTCTCTTGTGCAAGAAATGCATGTGCTGGCTTGCATTACAAAGGGTGATATGGGGAGGCTTCCTTCCTGCTGTTCCCATGCACACAACCCCTCTGCCTTTTGAAAACTTGACTGATTGTGGATCAAAGAGGAAGAGTTTTGTGAAGTAGCTTGAAGTCTGCAGAGGAGGGGGAGATATGTCTCTTCCCCTCACAGGATGGTCCATTGCACATGGACAAGATAGATTAACCAGGAAAGGTTATAGAAATTGGTTTTGTTTCTCGCATACTAGACAAGGAACAGGAACAAGAAAAGAGAAGGGAAGGAAAAATAGAGTAAACTGGAAATTAGGAAGTTGTCCAGTGTCCTTTTCAAAGTTGTCTCTGACATGTATATACCGTATTTGGTCCTGAAGTAATAACCTATCTTTAAATTAAAAAAAATTATCTTCATTTACAAATTTGTTAATTTTTGCTATATGTTTTTTCATCTAAAAGTATCACATATTGCAGCAAATGTTTTTACTTAAAAAAGGGACAAAGTTCATAGTAAAGCTGTAATGACTTACATTTAACTTCATGTCCGATGTCTTATTTGAATATGCGATAAGTTATTCTGCTATACTATTATAGGGCAGCCTGATTAATGCTTTAGCTACAACATTAATGAGTATGACCCTTAGAGGAAGACTTGGAATACAGCTTCTGGCTCTTTGTTCTATCCGTTCTACATGCAGAATATGACATTTAAGGATATTGGTTTGGCATATAATAAAATAATAAAAACAGGGACAAAATTTTGGCTTTGAATCATAACATTTACTTTTTTTCCCTGCAAATATGGTGATTCTGGCTTGGGCCTGCCTTTGCCATTTTTTTTTCCTGAGACTTAGAATAGCAGAAGTAGGGATCTGCTTGGGAAGGTATAAGCTGAACGAGGAAACTGAAAAGAAGGGCAGCAGAGAAGCTGAAGATTTGTGTGTAAACATAATCCTATGGAGGGCAGTTATCCTCCTTAGGCAGATAGGAGATGCAGAGGTGGAAATCATGTCCAAGACAAAGATAATCAGAAAATAAGACCCCAAATGGTTGTTTTATTTTCTTAACTGTGTTTGAAGAAATAGAAGCTGGTGTGCTTCCTTCGTAAATAAATGGCCTTCTCTCCAAGACTATCTTGTATCACTCATTTCCTCTCACGTAAGTGACCCCAAGTTCTGGCTAACTGCTTAAAACAAAGTGACCTAATCTGGAAAAATTAGACTGCATTGGTTTTCTACTATCTTGATGTTGTTATAGAGTAGAAAAAGGTTTATTTCAGAGACAGTATGTCTCGAACAGGGAAAGCTTGCTGCAGAGGAACTGCAACTCAGCAGTAGGCACTTGGAGTTACCAAGGGAGACATTATCATTATCACAATTATAAATCATGTTAAATGAAAGCATCAATAATTATGGTTTTATTTATGGGAATCAAGACATACAGTTATGAAGAAAAATGAGAGAGAAAGATTGTGTGGTTCATAATGGAGGACACTGAATTCATAATATATGCATATAAAAATCATTGTTACTCTCATCACAAGCATCATGTACCAAGCTAGAACTAAAGATACAGGTAAACATAGCACCTGCCCAGCTGTGCACAGCTGTAAAGAGCTATCAGAACCCAGCTGCAGCTTAGTGGTTTTCTCTGAAATCTTTCGGGAAGCAATTTCTAAAGCCTGTATTGACATCTCTTTTGACAACTGCCTAATCTCTTACAAGTTGCTGGTAAATGCTGCTTTACATCATCTTGTCACAGATTGTGGGGGGGAAACAAGCATATTTTTCAATGTCTAGTTCCACTGTGGCTCATCCCTGAAGTCTCCTATGCAGATTTTCCTTCTCTCTTAGATCACAAAATAACTGGCAGTGGGGAGACTTCACTGATGTTTCAAATGCAGAGGCTGAATATTGTCAGAGCAAATCTAACTTACAACTTTTCCACTTGATGCCATACTTTTAGACACCAACTATTTTTAATGGTCATTTAGATACTTACCTTCCTTTTTTAGTTTTCAATACAGTTATCAGAAGTAACAAAATATATGTTCAGGACCCTGAGTGATCCAAAAGCATGCTTGGATTTGGATTATAGTCCATTTTAAACTACTGGGTCCAGGCAGGTCACTGAATCAAATTCTGAATTTTTAACTACTTAAATGTGAAGCTTTTCATATCCAGGGCTTTGTTTGTAATAACTACGTATTTCCCCAATTCTGGCACACGGTAGTTTCCTACCCTTTCCTTTCTCCCCTAAGTAACATCCTCTTCTTATTACCAGACAACTTTTTGTGTCAGCCCCTCTCATCAAATAGTATAACCTGATAAGAAGTTGTCCCCAACAGTGCTTGGCTTCACTATACTTGTATCTTGAGTGTTTCGGACCTGAAAAGTGGTGTCCCAGAAAATGTCTGTCTTTTCTTCATTGTGACAATATAGTATCACCTCTCCTTAAAAAATTCTCATCTTGCTTACATGTATATAGTCATAATCCAGTACTTTAAAGAAAATTCAATTTAGGATACCCTTTATTACATTTGTCAGAAGACTTTGGGGCTTTCCCTCACCTGTCCTGACTTCCTAATTTCTCATCCCACCATGCTTTGCCACGGCAGTAATTAAGTATAGGGTTAGTTACCACGTTCCAGTCTGTGCTTATTCTAACATGCACTAAGATGTCAAAATCCTGGTAACTTTTCTTTTTTTCAGTGGGATTCTGTGAAAACAAACACACAAACAAGACCCCACCAAAACAAACAAAAGGTAAAGAAAAACACCCCCCAAAACCCAAAACAAACCCATCTATAATCGACTTAGAAAAACTAGTTTACAGTGTGAAAAAGATTCTGAGAAACCAAACCGTGCTCACAACATTAGCTAACAGTTTCATAACTCTGGCATGTTGCATATGGTGTACCAGAAGCTGGTGGTAGAAAGGACATTTTTCTCTATCTGATCTCATCACTGAACAAATAGTAGTGCTGGTGATATTTATGATTTTCCCATCTCTTACTTAGAGCACAGGATCAGCACCAACAAGATACTGATACTGATATTGCTGTAGGCATAGAACTTTTGATTCTTTTACAGTGCTGGAGCTTTGTAACAACAGACAAGCAATGGCAGGACTGCAGGCGTGTGTGCAACCAGGGAGACTACCTGGAGCCAGCAGGTCATTTGCCTCTACTGTTATGCTACATTTTAACATAATAATCAGATTCAGCTCTAATTCTGTCATGCTGACAGACATGGGAGTGGCTGGAGTCAGAAACAGAAATGTGTCTTCTGCACCCTTGTAGTTAATCCAGTCAGTGTTTGGATTTTTAAGAGCTTTAAACCTAAGTTGTTAATAACCCTTCTGACCTGAAAATGTCATTTAAAGTATTGGAAGGAGAGCAGAACAACTCTGCAAACCTCAAATATTATGAATCTGTTCATTTAAAGTGCTGTTTTTAATGTGTCTGTCAGTTTGTTTGTTTTTACAGTTTCTTAATGATACAATACAGTGAAAAAGAACAGGATTGGTCAGGTTTTAGTAAGGGAGACCCTTAATAAAATCCCTTTATAGGAAGAAAAAATTTATAAGAAGAAGCTGAACTCATTCAAGTGAAGTAGGAAAGTGGCTCGTCCTTTTAACTCTCTGTAGTGTAATTTTCCTCAGCGGAGAAAGATCCAAACGGGAGATCCACCCCATGCTTTTTTCAGACTGTGGGACCACTGAGTGTAAAATCACATCATGGCAGAGAATTGTATGCTTTTTGAGGAGAATTTTGTAAATGCAGAGTGAAATTCACAGTTTCTTAAAGCTAAATAGTGTATTTGCAAACTTTATTATGCATTATCTTGTGCTTTTCTGAGCACAGCAAAAATTATACAAAGAGCAGAAGCCATACTGTTTTATAAACATTGATTGATCTACATTTTAACTTTAAAAACCCCTAAATCTGAGAGAAGATAGGAAAGATAAAGGAAAAATTCTGTTCAGCTGTCTGAAATTATGTTGATGTTTGTTTTCTGCAGTAACAAAACCTAAGCTAATTCTTCATCTTAGAAAAAGAAAAATTAATTGGGAAAATGCTATAGCAAACTCACTTTTTATGTAGTAATCTGTGCATCTATATCACAAAAAAAACAATTATCCCTTGAACTGCTGTAATACCTTCAATTCTGTGCCCTAAGGATCTAACAGAAACATATATCCTCTTTGCAACAAAGAAATTGATCAAAACATCTTAGAGTGTTTTCTAAGACAGAGATGTTCAAATAAAGTCCTTTTTTTGACTTGAAATCCTTCTCTGTAGAACCCAGAGGATTATTTCTTTTGCAGTCTTAATATAAGAATGCCTTTCAGCTTCTGACAAACCAGTGAGAAAAACAAACACAATAGCTCTGGGCATATTCTCTTTCCCTGAAATGAAATGCTGTGTTAAAGAATTTGAGGATTTTTTCCCATTTGTCTGGGATTTCTAGCTGTGTAATAACTGCACTGTAGTTCCAGCCCCGATGCCACACCTGAAGACCTCAGATGTCTGCACGGAACATACATCTACCAGCTTGCTGGTGTAAGGCAAGCTTACAATGGGAAACAACTTTAGCATGTCCCAAAAACATTGCATTTACTGGATAAGAAGAGCTCATCAAAGCGGTCTAAGCACAGTAGGTCCAAAACTTTCCCAATGTTGAACAGCCCGCTTAGCTGGGATATATGTCTTTCAACGAGCATTCTTTGGCTGAAGTGGGCTTTCACATTTTTGTGGGCTTGTCTTACTGCATGTAGTTATCAAGATTGTGTTAAAAACAACACCAACAAAAGAAATATGCAGAAAGGAAGGCAAATCAGGATGTATTTCAGCCATATTATCTAATGAAGGTTCTCAGGGTCTTATTGAATCTCTTAAGGTTTGTGAATCCAAAGACTATGCAGATAAACAAGAAATAGTTGGGCCTTCGCCATAGGATCCTCCAGGAATTTGTTTCAGTTTCCAACACTTCTCTGTTNAAAAAAAAGAAAAAAAAAGTAAAGAAAAGATGGCTGGCACGGTCCATTCCCTCATTCTCTCAGTCCTCATTTTGGCCTAATTTCTGCTGTATCTAATTTTATTCCTTTGATTTGCAGTAACATCCCAGCCTTTACACATCATCTTTGGATTATTTAAAAATATTGCTGAGCTCATTCCACTCTTTTCGAACCCTTCATATCCATATAAAATAACAGGATGTGCTGCAATAATGAAACAAAACATTACATTGTCTAACTTTCCAAAATGGAGCCCGTTAGAGTTTTGATCCTCAGTTTTGGAGCACTATGCCAACATTTTCTAAGCCTTAAAAAAGCTCAGGCAGAGATTGAGGTTTGCTCTTTTCTGGTCTGAACCAGCCCTTCCCTTTCCTTTTGGTATGCATCAAGCTTTAAGAATAAAACAAAGTATTAAAGAAAAACAGAAACCAGTAGCCTACTGTGCATTTCTGAATGTTGTTTAACTATTTCTTATGACAGGGGAATATTTTGACTTACTCAAAGTTCTTGCTTTAGAACAAGGTTATTTTATTACCTGGGTTATAAGCTCACCAGAAGAACAAACTGCAAGAGAGTAACTGTTGATATTTTGCTTTTATATGTTCAATTATTTAAAGAAAAAAAAATCAATTTGTGACTGAAAATGTGTTCCCACGCATGACTAGGGCAGCTTCCATTGATAACATAGACTATTGCCATTACACAGGAACAGCAAGTGATCTGGGAAATCTGTCTGTCACAACATTTCATATACCTTCCCTTTTTCCTTTTTAGTTCACTAGTGATACACAGAGAGCTTCTGTCCGGAGGGCTTGTACCCAGTGTCTCCTTTCCCTCATGCCAGAAGCTGACTTACACAAGAATGGGTTCTATGATTAGGACTTTTTGTCTTAATAGATGTTTTTCAGCAAGTGACTGGAATTATGGGCCCATTGTCAGACTTGTGCAACTCCATCTCTCCTCTTGTCTATAAAGGCTTGTTGTCTGATTACAAAATAAATTTTTCATTCTGAAAAATGTGAGGGGTGTATTCTGGCAGCCCTGAACCTGGAGATGACTCACTTGTGATGGCAGCAGTAGGTGATAGGTATGGATCAGATACTTGTTTCTTATTTTCCACTGATAATCATCATCTTGACGATGTTATTTTTAGGGGGCTTTATCATGTTTCTCAGTTATCTGAAAGCTTGAAATGTAGTTACCTAAAATGCTTGTATAATCTTGGTTAAAATTTACCAACCATACAATTTTAAGTGGTGAGGATGGGTAATTGAACAACACTGAAACAGATATGCAGCACAGAAAATGTTCTGATTCCATTTTCATGAATGTTTTCTTTATCATACAGAAAACCAGTGAAAAATTATATTTACAAATTAGGAAATATAATTTAAAAATATTCATTTAACATCTGCTCTGCTAATCTTCCAAACACCAAGTCTGTAAAATGTCCTATGTCAATGTATTAAACCATGTATTGTCCTTTCCTTATTTCCATAACTTGAGTGATTTACCTCCTCAATTAGGCAGTGTCAGATTTTTTTCTACAAACTGAAAGACATTTTGACTAGTTGTGTCAGAATAAATCTTTGTAGGGTATTACACATTTCAGCCTGTCAAAATGGGTAGAATATTTCTGGGGTGTATAATTAGGCTAAAGGAAACAAAAAAAAGGTGCAAAAAGTACATAATTCAATACACCTGAAGTGTTTTAAAGGCAGCAGTGATTTTTAGTAGTAGGATTAACTACAACAAAAATTTCAGTGCGAATCTACCTTTAACTAATAGCAATAATACATGACACTGATTATTCAATTGCCCCTAAGTGCAATAATAGTGCCAGATAAAATTCTGTTCTGGCTGTGCTTTTTGCATACTGGAAGATTCAGGTATGATCAATATCAGGACTATTATTTGAATATAATAAAGAAATTAAAAAGCCATTTTTTAAATTTCATCTAGGTTTTATTTCAGATTGTAAGTTCTTCCTTTCCCTTCCCTTCCCCTGATTCAGTCATCTGACATTTTGGAACAAGCAAAAGTCTCAAATTTTACAGACATGTGGAAAAACAAAAGGTTGATTACACCATTGCCAATTTGCATCAGTATTTGTGTGGTAGCACACAGACAAAAGCAGAAACTATCCGTAAGATTTCAAATGATCAGGAATAAATATGGTGCTCAATACATTGAATAAAATATTAATTCATAGTAGGGAAATTGTGATGGAGTTATTCTGAAATCTTATGGACTATAGTCAATAGAAAATATGTCTAGTCAAATATTAATGAGTTGAGAATTTCATATTGTATTTATAAGATAAAAGTATTTCTCCTGTAGATAGGATGTTCATTCTACCAGGGATTAGACACTATGCTTTCTCCCTGCACTACTGAATAATGTATTCTAGAATTCAGATTTGCATTTCAAGGAGGTTAATACCTCTTCTGTATGGATTCTCAGGGTGAAAGGTCCTACTGCCTTAGCATTCTTATTGATGTTGACTGGCAGCTAAAGAGACATTTCAGTGCTGTTTGGAAAAAATGACTATTTTTATTATAGGCATGGATTGCACTAAATCAAGCTCAGTGATCAGTAAACAGGGTAGTGTAAACCTACTCTTCTTCTCTTTGTAGCTTCATTGGAAATACATAATCTCTTAGCTAAGACACTACCTGATGAAAATAAAATGTGGCACCTGGATAGGGACAGACAGCTATTGCTTAGGAAAGTTTCGTGTGCCTGTAGGCAGGAGACAGGATAAAACAGGGTTGCCGGGGGAGTATCTCCATGTGTAGCTTGGGCTAGCACTGGTCAAGAGGAAACCTAGAGTGGGTGAATGAATGCATGTTGAAAAAGACAGCACAATGGACATTTTTTGATTCATCTGATGTTCATAAGGATGAGTTTTGTACATCTTTGTGCTTATGCTTGGGACTCTAAATTCTAAATTTTCATTTATTACCTACTGTATTCAGAACTCAATGACACCAATGTATCTTTATCAAGGAGTAAAATTCAGCTTCTCCAAAGCCCTTCAGATGCTGAGTCTGAAAGTCATCATGCTGATTAAGAAGAAAGACAAAACTTTGAAGAAATCAGAGCTACATTATCTCATCATTCTAAACTAACCTGCAGTTCTTTATGAAACATAATATGTTACCACGTAATATGGAGTGAGCTCTGACCTGTACCAGCTAATATTGGCTTCTGTATTTAGGGTTAGCTAAGGTGCTTTCAGACTTCACATTCTGTAAATAGTGGCAAACAGGCAGGTGTGATTAGGGGAAGAATTAATTGGATTAGCTCTGGTGTACAGGTTATAAAATCTGACCCTCTCTCAGATCCACAATCCTCAAGATCAATAAACATGTTAAGAGGGTAAATTGGTAGAGAGAATTATTTTGATAATCATATGTAAAAGTAACAGAAACTGCGTAAGCTCCTTTCAGGATCAATATCTGTCTGTCCCAAGATCAGCTTTCTGGTGTTTTAAAATCTTTGGATATAGATTTTACCTAAAAATTATGCCAACAGTATTGAAGGATTTCTTTACACCATCACAGCAGGCGTGAGAAATTATAATCTACTTAAGGAGTGTTATAAACAATATTAATATCTAAGATTTTGGTATTTAATGTACTTCTCTGGACAACTCTAAATATGAAAGAACACGCAATTTTAAAACGGTCTATAAAAATTTTTACTACAGTGATTTTGCTATGTTAATTCTCCTCCTTAATGTCATAAACTAATATTCATGTGGGCTCTTTCTTCTTATTTAATGAATATACACAGTGTATTTTGACAATAAAAGCATTCTGCAGACTTAATCACAGTGAACACAGTATAATATGAAAAGAAATCTAGACAGAGCATTAATTTGGTTAGCCTGATTAACAAGGGTGTACTTCAGTCTGCTAGTGTGGTGGGGGGGCTCACCGGATTGATACTGTGGGATAATCTGGCATCTGCTAGAATCTGATAAAGTGGTGGTTGTTCAAACATCCTACAAAGAAGTCACAAAGCCTTTGTTGTCCTATTTTTTATATATATGTTTTTTAATGAATATGTTAATGGCAAAACCAGCTTAGGTGCAGTACTGCAAAGTGAAATATAAAACACATGGCTGATGCATAGACAGGAAAGAGTCTGCTCTTTTTAGGGCGTTGACCCAAGCTGTTTTTAACAGAAGCAAGAAAGACACTGAGGACCTATCGTGGCAGCCCGTGGGAAACCTCCAGCAGCCAGAGGTTAAATTCTGTGCTCTACATCAATTCCCAGAGCAGCAGCTACCTAGCCTGGCCCTCTAGCTTGTATGTTTTATATTCTGTTCTGGACTCCAGTATGCTCCTGGGCCTGTTAAGTACTTGCTGTATTTTATCCTTCAAACTACTGCATGTGGAGAGCAATCTGAAGATCTAGATCTGCCTTCAAACTCACTGAGTACTTGCAGAAAATCTGGGATGAGAAGTTCTAAGAAGTTTTTAATTGATATTTCCATGTTATTTGCAATTGCATGATTGCAAAAATCCTCCCAAATACGGAACCTGCATGAAAATTAGTCAATGCTTAAAGCTTCAGAAATGTAACACCAGCACAAATATATTCATGTTTTTCATTTCAGTCTGCACAGCTCTGCCCCGCCCAGAATGCATCTCACTCTGGGTTTGCCATATGGAGCCATCATTTAACACTCTTTGAAAAACTCTTCAGTTGAACTATCCTTAAATTTGTCAGTGTTATTTCAATATTTAATTCTTAATTGTTCCCAGAATAAGCATGCAAAATTCCTCTGTTCATCCTTTAAGCCTCTACAGACTGATTTACTGGAATTAAAAATAGTACGTAGAAAAGTTTCTATTTTTATTTTTAGAAAATAGAAATGAAGAAGCGAGAAGAATCAGCTAGTAGAAATCAATTTTTATAGCTAAAATTTGATATGCTTTTTCTCAGATCTTACTCAAAAGCCCATGCTTAGTTAAAGCCAAGGATACTCTGAGGTATGTAAAAACAATGACCTCAAACGCCTAAATTTCTTTTTTGTTGTAAGTAATTTTTCATCTTTGGAAATACATTTGTGCCAAATGTTTCAGAGAGAAGTTTATAGTCTGTGCTATAAACACCCTCATATACTATAAATCTAGGGTGGCCTTTTAGCACAGAAAAAATGTTGAATAGCACAAGAAGCTTTGCAATTTAGTGATTTAAGCCCAGACCTCCTTTATTTTACCCGGGTGTCTCACATCCTACCCTTTCCCCCTTTCTGTTTTTGTCAAATAACTTCAGGGTACCATTGACATCTCCGACACTGTTTGTGCATTATAAAGGTCGAGCCCAAAGGTTACGTGTACAACCATACACTTGGCTGTGCGTATGTGCCTATACACTTTAAGTAAAATAAGTTTGCTAAAATGTAATTATTTGGCATACAGTGGTTATACTGGTTTACTTTCTCACTGTCATGTTGACCTTGTGTGCTGTAAGAAGCCATTCATACATTTGCTTGGGAAAGAAGCAGAGCAAGGTGTTGATCTGAAGATCTCTACCTCTTTGAAAGGTATATGATTGTTAAACATCTCAGACAGTTCTTCCATACTAGAGCCAGATCATACTATAGTTACAACCCAAGCCTCTGTAGGTGAGATGAATTTTCAGTTTTCAAGCTTGACTTGCAGCTTCACCAGCATCAATGTACCACTCTTTCTTTCAGTAGTTCTGTACAATTGGATCCTAATACTTAATTTCAACCTGCAACCCTAAGCCGCATTTGCAAAAATATCAAGAACAGGAAGTGCATTTATTTGTGTCTATGATGATTCAAAGATGAGAACAGCTACGTGCTGTGTTTTTGGTTTTTTTTGTTCGTTTGAGTTTTTAATTTTTTATTTTTAGTACAACATAGGGATAATATTTACTTTGGTTTAATTTCTTTCCCTCCTCCCCCCTTTTGTTTTTCTTAATTGGGCTTGTGAAGGAATATGAGGTCAATATTAAGTCCAAACTACATCAGTGTGTAGTACATACAAGAAAAAAGCTGTGTAATTGTGTTAGTTGAGGATAATACAAATCCTTACACCTTAGCAATAAGAAATTACAGCCATGTATGTATGAGAGATACATTTGGTGCCTCAAAGGGCACAGAATCAGATCATGTGTGGCCACCACACCAGGAAGCTCCATCTCTGAATATTTCTGGTTTTTTCAGTTGTGAAATCTTGCTCTATTGCTGAGGGTAACTGAGAACTCAGATTCACACCAGGCATCCTCTAAAGCTGATGGAATACAGGCACAGGTGGGCCATAGGCTATAAGTAAATTGGAAAATTCTTATGAGGTTGGCATGATTATGTTATTTACCTTTGAAGACACAGACCAATGTTAAAATGGTCTCTTTTGAGTTCCCTTCTTTCCAAGCAAAGTTACCAAATCAGTCTCATCCAAAACAGAGTTTAGATAGGTTTCTATTTCCGGGGATAAATCAGGAGAAGAATTTTTTTTTTTTTTTTTTAAACTTAGGATGAACTTAAGAATCTGGGTCTGAATATCATCTTGTCAAACTCTACTGACTTCAGAGCTGAGAGAGCAGTTAGAGTCCTTTTACTGACCTGATCCTGACAGAAAACAATTCTGTGTAGGCAATAGATAAATTTTTCCACATTCTTTCCAAAAGCTCTTTAGGAATTACTTCTAATCCTACAAATACCCACACATTTTCCTTTGACTCTGGTTTGACCTTGGCACTATTTTTAGCTTCATGCCTATTTTAGCACTTTAGATGAGTTTTTTGAGTGCCAAAACTATTAATCAATTCCTGACAGATGGCTCAGAACTGACTACCTGCAACTGAGATATTCAAAGGAATTGACACTCTTCCTTTACACAGCACAAGGTGGGGAGTAACAGCACTCTTTTCCCTCCCAACCTCCAGTGGGTACTACAAGTTTTGGAAAAATGTACTTTATTATATGTAGAGCATTATATATACAAAGGTTCACCTGTAAATTAAGTTGAAACCATGTTCAATGTCAAAATGATAAAACAAGCAATTCTAATCTCCTTGCATGTTTTCAATTCTTTTTGCTTGTCTGTTTGTTCTTGTTCATTTGTTTTTTGCCTAGACAAGAGATTATTGTAGAGCAAGGAATTCTATTAATCCCTTCCAATGACAGAAAATTAAAGCACAGAGGAGCTGAATAACTTATGCCATGACTGTCACACCTTCCAACAATAATAATCACCTAAATGTCCTCTGTAGTTAATAGTCATATTCAGAGGGCAGTTCATTCTATTCTGGGAAGAGGTGAATCAGCTGCTACAAGTACTCTTTTGAGTACTGAGAGGTTTGGCAGCTAGCTCAGAGGAGCAGTATGCTTTTGGATAGGGTCAGTGAGGTGATCTGAGATCACTGTTAGTCTTTAACCAGATTGGAAGTAGAATCTAGAAATATTGTCAGTACAGTATCTGTATGAGTCTCTAAAATATTATCTGATTTCTTTTCCTTGACCTCCATGTATTTTTTCCATTAATTTTAATTCATTGATGATCTCTACCCTGAATATTTCAGTAAGGTACTTTTTGTTTTTGTTAGCTATAGAATTGAATTAACTGAGTAAAAATATGCGAAGAAGGAAGTAATTCAGAATTTATGGATAAGTACTATTCAAAAAGTTCAGTTGTCCCTTGACAAAAAACTTCCATTTACTTTCTTATTAAAGCAACTTTGTGACTGACTGAGGAATAATCATTATGCAAACAAAACAAGTAACTTTTTTTCTTTTTTATTTCCGTTTTATTTATTTAAACTGATTAATAGTAAAGAATCTGAATGTAAAAACCAGTAATAATGTGGAGAAACCTGTCCTTTGCATGACCTGTCTGTATCTAAATAATGCTCTTAGAAGGAAGATAAAATTGTAGGATTTTTGCAAGTATCAAATATTGTGTTCATGCCCTCCAATATATCACAAATATTTCCTACTTCACTGGTGATTTATTTAGTTCAGTTTCAGTCTATGTTCCAGTTTTGATTTTGATACCGTATTCATTAGAACGATGATATTTTTGGTGAGTTTGACATTTTTTATTGTTAGTTCGATATACCACCTTTCAAAGGTTAATTAGTTGAATATACAGAGACATTTATTTTGACATTCAAATTGTTTGTTACTTTGACTTTTCTGCTCATAGAAAGATCATGTTATTACAAGCTCTCTCCTATGGTACTTCAGCTTTTTTTGGTAAATTTTACCTGCTTCTTTTCCCCTCAATTTTCATAACAAATTCTTTCTGAGAGTAGTAAGCGAAACCTGCCTAAGGTGATCATGATAGCAAGTATGACATTCATCAAGTTTAATAGAGAAAAATAGACTAGAGATTGTTTCTTAGTATTTCCCGGAAGCTTATTTGTGTATTGTGTACTTCAATTTTTTTTGTAAGTAGATATTCCTATTAGAAACAATATCTCCTTTATGTCATCCTTCCAGGACTTTTGACCAGATGAGTTTTTCCAGCATACTATGGTCCCCATGTTTACAATTCATTTCTTCCTGTCTTCTTTCTTATCCGCTTTCTCAGTCAGTCAAATAAACAAGCCTTTTAAAATGCAAATATTGATATTTAAAATAATAGAGTATTCTGTGCAAAAGGAAAGTGAAGCTTGAAAGAAAACTGCAATTCACAACTCTGGAATCTCCCTCTATAGGAGACTCTTATTGATGCCAGAGTTATATGGAGAAACAGTAATGGGAGCAGGAAAGCCGCAAAGATGTTCCACTTATTTCCAGCTATCACTTTCTGGACTGACGAAGATGAGTAATACCTAGGTTCGGCTGACTGTATCTGTGTTCATTGTTATTAAGCTCTGTGTTCCTTCTCTAAGCACCACGCACATGGCAATTTAATTTGGTGGGTGAAGTGACTATCACAAGTAAAATTTGCAAAGCACTTTGGGACTTTTTTAGAGCAAGAACACCTTAGACACATAAACCAGTTTATTTTTGCTGTCTGAATACTGATCAGTGCTTTAACGAGGTCACTTGTTTGAAAATTTTACTTCATTTTGCCCAGCCTCCGTGTCAAAGTTGTGTGACAGGGCTTCAAGTCCTGAGCTCTAAAGTGAATCTCATCCTTAATATGAGTACAGCAGAAAAACCAGTCAGAGTTTCAGTATCTAAACCTAACTTTTGACAGAACACAAAGCCATGAACTAGAATATAGTGATTTGTAGTAGTAGAAGAAAAAGTATCTCAGATCTAGGTGCTGAGAGACAGAAATTAAGGATCTGAGGGTCAGCCTTTACCATTCTTTGTGTGTCATTGCTGTTTGGAGCCCTTGGGTTTTGCTCTTGACCTTCCTTCATGTATCTTCAGTAGCTTCCAGTTATGACAAATGCTGGGTTGGGAGGAAGATTATCTTTTACAGGTTATTTTATGTGCCTCCTGGTCTTAGGAAGCTCCTAGTCCCACTGAACCTGCTGGGTCTCCTCTTTCCACTACACCTGTCACCCCCACCTTGTCTCTTGGCCCCAGAGAAGCAGCAGTCCTAGGGGAACCCTTAGCAGTGTACAGCAGCCCAACACAGGAGAAACTCTTTTCTGCAACTTCACAAAAAAATTAAATAAATAAAAAAATCTTCTCGCACACCCATGGTAGACTGGGAACAAAAGAGCAAGGCAGAAAATGCCCTTCAATTTCTGGTAATTTCTTCTCAGGTCAAGTTCCAAAATTCACTCTTTTTTACAAACAAATAGGTATGCTTTCATCTTCATATGGATATTTAGCATTGATATACAGCAAAACTCAGTAAAAAAATAACAATGTTTTGGTTAGGAAAAATTACTTTCTTTATATGATCTTTAATGTTAATCTTTTCATGATGCTGATGCTAGAGTGGCATAAAGGTTGTACATTTTCTTTGACTTTATTATGATGGATGTGTTATTAAGCTTTTCTAAATGACGTAAACTTCCAAACCACACAAAAAAGCAAAGCTCAGAAAGTTTATTGCCAAAGATTCATACTGTGTCTAGACCAAAAAAAACCCCCAAACAACAAACAAGCAAACCCACAGAGAACAAAAATTAACCCAAGTGGAGTTCAATTTGCAGTAAACAAAAATTAAATTGGGACAAATCACCATAGTTAAAAATATTGAAGGAAAGAACATAAAGTGCAGTCTTCAATTACTTTTTCTGCAGTCTACAGTTGAAGTTATTACAGTTGAAGTCCACTTTACAGTAGGAAAATTAAGCACAGCTGGTGATGGCTTTGCTGTGAATAAATAAGGAACGCAAAAAGACTGAAATGGTAATATGGGCTTACACTGCCTGCCAGAGGCAAGGAAGGAACTTCTTTGCTACTCAGGATATGTAAATAAGCTGTGGGTTTGTTTTAAGGTACTATACATTGAACACATTTAGAAATAAACTAAAATGAGAAATGCTGATGCGCTCTTCAGCATAATTATCTGCTGATTGTTTGGCTGATGTATTTCTTTTTATGTTTATTTGTATGACCTCTTTATCCAAGGTCAGATGGGTTGGCGTGATTCAGGCAATTTTCTCTATTTCTTCTTGTTTGTTTGTTCTTTCTGTAGTATGTTGTTGGTTTCTGGGAATTTGACTCAAGGCAGTTGTCATATAGGAATACAGGAAATCTTTGTATTTTTGCCTCATGGCATGGTTGTAGCTTTTGAACTTTTACTATAATTCTACATTTTGAAGCAGGAAGGATTGAAGTGTGCTCCAGGATTATGGACAGCTGATATTTGTGGACGCCTCAAGATTGCTTTCCTTTTAACTAGGGCTTGCTTCAATAATTTCATCCTATCTGGCACCCTTACACACTTTTTTTCATCATACTTTTAGGTATCTGCAGTTTGTATTTCTTCTGTAAATGAAGAGCTGCCTGGCAGTCATCAAGCTTTGTAAGGGTTTAATTTCAAAGGGTTGCTGTACTTCAGTTGGCATACTGTTCCCCAGACATGTCTGATATTGTGTGTGTCTTCAAAAGCAAATGGTATGGGATATAACAGAAACACTCAATTTTCCCATTTTAAAGTCTAAGACTTGTAAGCACTTTCCTAAAAACTTGATAAATGTAATTCTCTGTCCTTTTCTGAGTCTGTTTCTTAGCGTTTATATTACCTCTTAGACTGTGCTATCACAATATTTGAAATATTATTTACTGAAATAGAATTTTTCAATAGCTGAATAATCATAGATATTTTAAAATATTCAAAACCTAACTTGCTTTCATTTCAATTGAAATTATGCACTTCAGGGCACAAAAAATCAGACCATGACTTTAACTGAATACAGATGTGAGTCTCATTGGTAAGTCTCTATAGATGAACACATTTCCCTGTTTGCAGTACCCAAGCCAGGTCTGAGCAAGCTGGCACATGTACATGTTTAAAGGGAGAGATTGAGTCCTGTCAGCAGAAGAGCTGCTATACCATGCCAGAGTTAGCTGCCACCACCCCTGCTGTTTCTCGTAACTCAGTGCTGGAACCAGCCTGCCTGACCATGGCTGTAGGATCCAGGCTGTTGCGTGCACATGCTTTGATTTTTCAGTGGAGTGGGTATTTCTCAGGAAACTTTCAAAGTGCAACCAACACAACTGTTTTCAATCCTCAAACTCCTTTTCAGGCATCATTTCTGTTATTATGTTTTAACACATTTATTAGCAGTTTATTACTGTTTTTAAAGGACTTTGTAGTCAGATAAAACTCCTTCATTTGTTGATTTTTGAGTATCCAATAAAACTACCTTTGAACCTCAGTTTGTCCTGATCACTGAATTATGTAACCAATTGATACAAAGCTTGTTCTTGTCACAGCACTTGAATTTAATGGGACAGAGTCAAGACACAAGAAACTAACGTTTGTAAGAAGATTATGTGCTTAAGCATTATGCACTTAGAAAGTGTAGAGTTCCTGCTATATTCACCACAGGTAGCAATGTGCTTAATCACTTAGAAAAAGAAAAGCCAAGTCCTTATAGCATGAAGAAAAGCAAAAGGGGTCTTTTACAAATGGCTTTCTTGACTGCCTTCCTACAGCTAACTCACTACAAAGAACAGAGGAAATGACCTTTCTTCTCCCCAATAAATAACAGTATGAAATTTTGTACTTACAAAAAGCATCTTTAAGTGCCTAATAAGAATACTTCCCTTTGGGGCTCAGTGATGGCTTTTCAGGGAGCATGGGGATGAAAAGAAAAGAAGTTTGAGTAGTATGTAGACAGGCACCACCCCAAGCAATTTTATGTAAGTCAGAGTGATCATTTGAGTATTCAAGCAGAGCTGCCTCTGCCCACCAAATAATTTGGATGTGTGTCAGTTACTGGGATTCTGAAGTCATGCGTCAGAGGAAGACAACATGCAGTCCTCACTAAGCCAGCTTGAACCTGCCAGTCATGGTTTCTCACCTCCTTTAGGAAAGTGCTGGGACTTTCACTGACTTTGATTTTTCTGAGCCAAATTGTCATCTGGTAGATATCAGAATAGCTTCATTACAGTCACTGGCATAATACCAAGTTACTTCAGCTGAAAATCTTTCTATAGCACAAAGTGCTTAAAGGCTGGGACTGTAGTTGTCCTTCACACACAATGGTGAGAAGAACTGGAGGAAAAGTCTGCTGAATGCTCTCTCCTTTAGAACTGCAACTAGGACTAGCTACTAGCTCTTCCTTGTTACAAAGGCTAGAAATTCAAAAGCCCATTTAAATGGATTAACTGTTTTTAGGCTCAGATTGCAGTTAGCTAAATTTTTGCGGCACTGATGGCAAGTTATTTAAGATGCTTCTGTTTTGCGGTTATTCTAACAGTCTCAGAGTTCTAAAACGTATAAACATTCTCTTACTGGTCATAGTTCCTTCTCATCTTTTTAACCCAAATTTTCCCATCTCTTTTACTTCCTCAGCAGTCATCTCTTATAAGCCAGAGCAAGATTCTCAACTGCTTTTCACAGAATATCAAATACATCAATTATATATTTAATACATCCATATTTGTTAATATATTTTAAGATATATTTGACAGGCTTATACGAATTTCTCAGTAACTGTCAGGGTGAAAACAGCATGAATGAATATCTTCTTACTGTGATCTTGGGTTAGAAAGATGGCCCTTGCCTCTATCATGAGATCCCTTGAAAATAGACACCAGAAGACAGAGATTGTTATTTTTACATTGTATTTCACTACATGAAAGAGGTTTAAGCTCTAAATCTGAAATATCCAAATGATCCTGAGCTACTCATTCTAGATTAAAGGGGTAATGATCCATTTTCCATGCAGCAGTGACATTCTGTCCTTTATCACAGTGTGCATCAGAGTCATAAAGGGGGCACAATAAATAGTTAAAGAAATTTGCAAAAAGAAGCTGGCATTACAAAATAAACACATTTAGTGAAGTGAGATTAGTGTTGACATGAAAGCTCTCATCAACTGCAAGAGTAGGGAGAGAGAACCACATTTCATCTGTGGTGTCACCTGCCAACGACCCTTGATTCCAGCAGGAGACATGGTGTGCAGAATTCAGCATGTGTTCAGTAGTCAAACTGCTGGCACCACACTGTCAAAAATGCCATCTGAAACCTGACAAGTGGGAACATAAGGAGATGTATGCTTGTGTGAATTATACTGAATTTCCTTGAGCTGTCACCTGAAAGGTGCGGAAACAGCATTACTCACATGTAGCCCAATACAGATCCACTGCCCTGTGCTGGAGCTGAGTTGATCTGGACAGTCAATGACTGTGGTGTAACTGCAGCTGATGCTCAGTCACAAATGTACCTTTTCCCCTGGTACACTTGTCAGCCCTCCTGACCTCCAAATACGTGTCTATCTGTGAACATGTTGGGACATACTAAAACTCTAGACAAGGCTGGGCTTGGAGTAGGAGTTAAATAAATGAGCTATGTCGGTATAAGGAGCATAACCTGAGATTAACACAGTTGGTTAGAGCACAGTGCTAATAACACCAAGGTCATGGCTTTGATCCCTGTATGGGCCATTCACTTAAGAGTTGGACTTGATGATCTCTGTGGGTCCCTTCCAATGAAGAATATTATGTGATTCTGCATAACTTAATTAATAAGATAATCGTAATTTTTTCAAGAAAGAAGAAAAAAACCTCAGTGGTTTTGAGGAGTTTCAGGTAAACAATTTCACCTGATAGGGATGAAAAAATAAATTAACTAAAAAGAAATAACATGAGTATATCAGAAAATAGTTATCCTCCTCATGAAATCACTGTTCAACTGTGTATTTGATGCTAATATCAGCTGGCCCTCTGCCCAGCTTTTGATACCAGAGGAAAGAAAGCATGTTCATTTTCTATGAGTGAAGCAGAGGCTACTGAAATGCAACAGAAATGCAAACCTTGAAGTTAGCTGATATTCACATACATGAAAAGTATCTTATTAGGGAAATTATTCACCATGGTTTCTAAAGAATGCACAAACTTCCATAGTAGAAAAGACTCTGAATTTAACAAATAAATTATTTAATTTGAGTTCTTTTATCAGTATAGTTCTTTATTGCCTCATTTTTCACTTGTGCTGTGAATGTTTTAAAAGCCCTTTTGGGATCTGCCATAGAAAGTAGGGAGTATTTGGAACTGGTATGAGTCCAAAGGTTTTCCCTGAGGTTAAGTTGTCTGGGATTCACTGTCTGCTGATACACCAATCTGTTTTAGCCTCTGGACAATGTGACATGATGGTAGGCTAAAATTAAGTTAGCAGATATTGTCTTCATCTTTAAGGTTCCCTCTCCCTCTCTAAGGTTCTGTGTTTTCTCTAGGAGGCTATGTCAGCTGTAAATAACCCCCACCCACATCTTCTGTTATTTTTTATGTGACAGAATTCACTGTTAACTGGCCTATACAAAATTTTCCATCACCTAAAATAGTAATTTTCCTTCCCTCCTCAATCCTTTATAGAGTTAAAATCTCAAGTTCTCACCCAGGAGTAAACAACTTGAAATTATCTCAGAATTACTGTGGGTCAGAAGCATGTTGTCATCAGCTGGGGAATCGCCTTTCACCAAGTGGCAAGACTCCATAAATCACCTTGTATTGCAGGAAGATAAGAAGGTGCACTTCAACAGTAACAATAACAAGCTTCTGTGGTATATGCAAGGTAATTTCAGGCAGTTTTCCCTGTATACCTTGTGCTGTGGTTCTGTAACATGGGAAGAATCAGCATTTGAAAAAAATCCCACCTTCCAAACCTCTCTAATCTTTCGCAATCCTGATTCTTGATCAAAAATCTGTATTTTTGTGTGCTTCACAGAGAAATTAATGCAACTTAATTGCAGTAGGATGTGAGACGGGATCTGTAAAACTTATTAAAGTGTGTCTAGGACGCTGCAGCTGGTTCTGATGAGATGACACAGACTGGCTGTTCAGAAAGCACGTGTGCATTCTAGTGACAGCACTATGAAGTTTGCATGCTTATTCAACAGTGCTGAAACTTAGCTACCTCTCCAGCAATTTATAACAACATAAATGTTCCCAACAGTTGAAAACAGAATGAAAAATAGCAATATAAACTGTATGAGCATTTTGGGACAAGAGAACATTATAACTAGTCTGGCTGGACATTTGCTGAGAGGCTGAATTAATACCCTTGTTCTTCTCTAAAGTGCTATTGACATTTAGTTGACCAGAATTATCTGAACCACTAAAAGCTATCTGAATAGTATTTTCCAGGACCATAGTAGATGGAGATGCTAGTACACTGGAGGGAAGAATACTTCTTTCAAATAGCCAACATCACTTTGATCAGCCTTTCCCCCTCCCCCTCCCCCTCCCCTGCCTTATATTAACTCTGTGAATTTATGAGACTTCAGATTCAGGAAGCTGGCTAAGTGAAAGACCCACAGGCTTTGTATCAGGAGAGCTGGCAATTGCTCTGCTACCAACAGTTCTTTATACACTTCTGTAGATCAATTCATTGCCAGGCATTTGCTACACTGGAACTAAGTTTTTAATGCTCAGCAAGAAAATTTTACAGTGCAGGTTTAGGTAATGAGCATGACTTGTAAATGCCAGGTACCACTTCCAGATACTACTTCTTGCCTTCTGCCCAGACTACCCTGCTCTGCCCAGCTTCTTGTTCTGTATCCCATGCCTTTTCAATGGCTGTTCACTGCCTTGCCTTTTGCATTACTGCCAGGTCCCAAATCTTTGTGGCTTTTGTTTTTGTAATTTTTTTGTTTATGTTCTTTCTTTTTGTTTGTTTGTTTTGTTGGTTCCACCCCCCCCACCCCAGCTTGGTCCCTTTATCTTTCACAAACCCCTTCCTTTTACCCCATTATGAATGGGGAATGACAGAGATTTCTTGAACGTTATGTCTGGGTGCAGGATGCAGGAGAGGAAAATAACTAGATGCCTGGTCTGCAAAGTAGTTCCAAGTCCCGCGGAGTTCTCCCAAGGCATACATTTTCAGTGTAATGAGGGAGGACTGTCTATTTACAGAAGAGATTATGTATGAATTGTTCTTTGCACACATGGCTCTGCTCGGCCCACCTGTCCCTCAATGCCTTTCCTCAGCATACTTAAAACATTTTAGCAGCCAGCAAGATGTTTGTGAGACTATGCCCAGGACACAGCCTTAGTGGAGCTGTGAAGTAAAGGCTTAGTGAAGGCTAATCATATTATTCCTGCTGCTGAATCTTGAAAATATGAAATTTTCTTGTATCTAGGAGAACAAACTGTTGAAGGGTGTGATTCCTGCTGCTCCATGGTAAAACGATCCACCTTCCCCCAACAAACCCAAACTGTATCAGCCAACTGTTCAAAAATGGCAAGTACAGGCATTAGCTCCTTTCAGGATTCCACCTTGTTGAGAAACTGCATTTGTTTGAATAAGAAGCAATGTATTTTCCTATAGATTTTTCTCTCCCATCTGCATTAAGTTCTTCACTGCACTTTTTGTCTTATGAAGAGGCAGAATAAATTTGCATACACAGTACAAGAGGTCTGACTGCAAGAAAGCAACAGCATAATGTGGTATTTTATTATAATAAGCTCCCTTAACAGCACAACTTTATGCTTAGATCTGAGTGGAGACAGATATTTCGTAGTCCTGTAATTCAGGTAAAGGCATTAATGGTATAGTATGTTATTGGTTGCTAACACAAGCAAAGAGGCAAGCCCTGTAATCTTTGCACTTCTCCACAGTTTTCTTTCAATGGCCTTGAGAAAGGCTTTGTGGAGCATATTTTTTAAAAAGAATTTATCCTGAAGAGTTCCTCTCCTTTGAAAAAACCACCATATTTTAAGGGTAGTATGATTAGTGATGTGCTACAGCCCTGCAGTGAAATACCAAAGAGACCTACAGGTGCCCGTGTGTTCACCCCAAGGCTCCAGTCTGATGTGATTTCTCCAAGTTATTTGCCTTCTCTCAGAAATCAATAACACCCTGTTGATCATAGACTCTGAAAGCTGCCCTAAACAATTTCTCATTCGTTCTCTGGCAATCAGTTCTTTTTAATACAGGTGCATCTTTTGGCCACCTGCTCCTTCGATTCAGCATCAGGACTGACAAGCCAGGTTGAGTTCAATGTTTTACATGGCTGCTTTGCTGACCTGGTTCTTTTTCCTTGCCATGAAAATACTAGAAAGATCCTAGTCTTGTTCTGAAGCAGGAGAGAAATAAATATAATCATTCCTTTATTTTATTGTACTTTATTACATTTTATATTATTTGTTAAATTGAGGTTTGTTTTTACAGAAGAATCTCCAAATGGCCTAAGAGTGATTATCTTTCTTTCAAAGGTGTTGTGTATACGATGTGTACGTTTTGAAAAGAAGAAGTTAGGAGAAGAAAAAGGAGAGAGAATGGTATGTAGTCACCACCCTGGGATCCAGTGTAGTCTCAGCTGCTTCTAATTCCAGGGCAGCTGAGCATGCCACCTGACACATGTGTTGCTGTCCTTTTATCTGCTCCAGTCCACTGGTCCTCCCCCAGGTGCACTCCTGTGCTTTAATGTTCCTAGTGGGGCCCATGTGTTTGGCTGGTGCCATTCTGGGGCATAGCATGTGGCAGTTCCGCTGTTCTGGACTAAGGCTCCAGGGGGAGCAGGGGGAGCAGTGGCTGCCCCACCTATGCAAAACTTCCTCGCCTGCTCCCGCCCCCCACTTCCCACCTGGTTGTTTTGAGCAAGTCAGGCATTCCTCTGGTCTCCTACACAGTCTGCTGCACTTTCTGTTAAAATAAGAATGTTTGTGAAACGCACAACACAAATTTTAATTGTAAGCGTTTGTACAGCATATAGTATACTCACTTATTTCCAAGCTTATGTTTATATTACTGCAAATGATAGTGCAAGGCACAAACTTACACTCCTGTTTTAAAATCCCTGGCTTGGGTTTTTTTGAATTATTCTTCTGAGTGTATGAGAAAAACCACAATAACCTTCACTGGCTTCATGGTTGTAAAGTAACAGGTTTTATATTGCATGATGCCCTGGTATACTTTGGTAATAACTTTAATGACTTCTGGAAAAATATGATCAAGTTTCTGCTGAACTGAAATATTCCTGGATGCAGAACACAAGAACAGAGATATACTTAATTGGTACTTAAAAGGGAAAAAAGGCTTTTAGTATAAGGAAGCCAAATAATAAGTCTGCTTTGTTCTCCTTAGGCACGCACATTCACAGACTGAATGAAGCACATAATAAACATAAGCATGATCTAAACACGAGAATTCTCTGATAGTGTGCTATAATCTTGTCTCCATTTAGGGCCAAGTTGAGAAAGACAAAAATGTTTGGGCTATATTAATAGGTGTCTGCCATTGCAGCATATATACAGAGACTTCTAAAACTAAAATAAGAATCCTGAAATCTAGAAACAGTAGAAAGAAATGCTGGAAAATTTCTAGACAGTCACCTGTTTCATCCCTTTATACCTGGCAGGGTCAAATTGTACCTTGGCAGTGTAACTGAAAGAGATGGTCAGGCTGAGAAAGCTAACAAATTCCCACATTTCAGATAAACTTCACGACGTATTTGCAGATAAATCCTTCTCTAAACGGCTTTCCCTTTCTTCACCTTGCTTTGCTCTCCTGCCTCATGCTGCACCTCCTCTCCCTCTCCTCTCCCCTCTCCTGTCCCCTTTCTTCTCCCCTCTCCCTCTCAAACTGAAATTTAACAAAATAGTACATTTTAAGTAGAAAAAAAACCCCATTTGAATGAATGAAAAATACCCAACTAATTACACTGCTTTGTCTTTTTAAATTACTTCCAGTTGCTCACATTTTTCCCTTTGTTCTGTATCACTTATTCTGTTATCTCATAAATGGCTGGTCCCACATGCCACAGTTCTGTGCCTTTTGCGTCCGGCTATGTCTGACATGGTTGAATATTGTTTTAGAGAGCCATTGAGAACTTCATATGCTCATTCTCAAGACTTGGGCCACGTGTGTCAGCCTTTACAGGTGAAGACTGCATCTTTATCATTTGTTTATCTGATCTTGAGTCTGCTTGAAGCAGTTCAGTGAACCTGTAAGATGAGTCTTTTACTTACCAAAGCTTCTGATCTCTCAGGTTATTCAGGCAAATTCTGTATACACAACAAAGGTGCTTTACATTGCTTTGAAACAAAATCTCTTCTGAAGTGGAATTTGTCAAGTAGAAAACAGGGCTTATCAACTTGTATAACAGCTGAGAAAACCATGAAGCATTCCTGTGATGATCCTCCACTTACTATGAAAACACAGAGCAGAGACGGTAATAATTTTTCCTGCTATGCCTTACTTAGATCTGCACTTTTGTTTTCCAGTGGATTCTAGTGAGTTGTTCCTGAAAAAGGGTGACTCTGTTTTGATTTTTAATTGTTTCAAAACTTTTTCCTGAGTTTCTTAATTAATCTTACAAATAGATTGTCTGGTCTCATTAACTTGCTGAGAAAAGGTAATGAAGTATATTTTTCTTTAGAAAGGCAATAGTAAATTGTAAAGAAAATGGAAGATGTTTCTGCTGCAGAAATTCCTTTAGTGTGAGAGACAGGTTCTAAGGTCTCTGTGATTAATAGACATAATTAGTTTACAAAGACTGGGAAACAAGGTTATCTGATTTTGTGATTTACTCTGCACCATTGCTGGCCAGAATCAATAGGATAATGATCAGTTTTTGCCTCAGTGTGGGGCTGGAGAAGAGGGGCAGAGAAGAAGATATTTATAGCTCTTTATTTTGGTCACCACCTATATGATAACTGACAATTGTTAATGATGGCTTTAGATGCTGTGGAGTGTCTTACTCACAGCACCTATGACTCATTAATTTTTGAAAAGTAGCTGAAAGTCCATCTTCCAAGGCATACTTCATCAGCTGCAGTAGGATGATTATGACTATCGGCCTTGAGGGCCACTTTTGTGATATGTACAGCAGATATTCAAGCACAAGCAAAGACTTTATGGATCTGTTTCTTCAGGAGCCTTTGCAGAATACCTGTATAGTTTTAAAATAGTTGCTGAAATAGGAGCCTTAGGAGTCTACCCTGTCCATGCCAACATAGGCCTGGAACATGTACACTGAGCTTCTGAGCAGGTATTGCTGAACGAAGCCATATTCAAACACAATGCCCAGGTTTATCATGCTAAGCACTGAAGCAGTAGAAACAGATATAATAAAAAAAACCTTAATATAATTCAAGTTCAGGTGTCCTAGTTATAGTGGCTGGGACCAGTTTATCACTGTGTGAATGTAACTGGAACTGTGTATTCCATACCCTCTCTGCCATTTGTCATGAACTGTTAACGATGCATTGTTTGCAACAGCTGCCCAGGACACACCTGACACCTCAGGTGTGCATGGGAAAACAGAGATAAGAAGGTTCCCTGTCTTCACACCAATGATTCAGGTGTGATAACTCCCCTCCAGGAGTCATTAACATCTTCACACCCAACCTGAGGGGTCATGTCTGCTAATGGGCCATCAAGTAGACCAAAAATATCCTGTGACTCACTGAGTAAATTGCCCATTGTGAAAACCCTCACCCTGGGAGAGGTACTGGGTGTTCCTATCTGAACCCAAGCATAGATAAGCTTGGGGTTTTGGAACTTGAGGCTCTCACTCACTCGTCAGACTGAGAGGAGGACCAGAACCTCAACAGGACTGCAACTACCACTCTCAACCAGACTGCGACCACCAACTTTCTGGAAGGAAAACAGGTTTCCCTTTTCTTTTTGCTTTGGACGCAGGGGGACCACGTAGTGCTCAGCACAGGGGCTGGTGAGCACCATACTGTTTGTGCCCCAGGGGGCTGGGTTGTACAACTGGGTTTTGAGGGCTAAAACCAATTTTCCTTTGTATCAGTGTATTTATTGTAATCTTTTTATTAAATTGTAGTTCTGACTTCTAAACTCTTTTGAGTTGGATTCATTTCTCCTGCTGGTTTACTTTTAAACCAGCACATCAGGCCAGTACCTGAGACATGACTGTCTGTGGAAATGAAGATAGAATGTATCTTGTGGATCACTAAATCAATCCTTCCTTGTCCTGGGAATCCTATCATTTTTAATAGATGATGGAGCTGACCTGAGTGCAGTTTTATTTGTGATTTTACTAGGTTTTTACTAAGTTTCCCATTTGATTTGAGGGATAAGGCAGCAGCCATTAAAGATCCTGAATATTGCCCTGTTTCTGACAGAAGTGGTATCTGACATGGCTAATTAGAATACAAAAATTTTCTATTAAAATGGAGACCCCAAAGATTCAAGAGAGAATTCTCAAACAAAATAAAACCTCTACAACTTGGTGAGTGCAAAGGTCTGAGGATTGTCTTTAGGTCAGTTGGTAAAAAGGAAGGGAAAAGTTATGACATTTACCCCTCACACCAAATTCTAAGCATTCAGAAACGGTGCAAGACACCTGGTATCTGTTACCTCTCCTCATTTATATGGTAAGAACCAAACTTCTCTGCTAAATCAGGACAACGTGGGTGCCTTGGGTTGGAATGTCTCCGATATTTCAATTGTTAAAAGAAGTTCTTTTCTAAACCTCGTGCTGGCAAACATATCATACATGTCTACTGCACACAGTACTGTCACACAACCATGCTCTAAGCTCTAAACAAGTTCAGAGGGTGCAGGAAACCATCAAAGTACTGAACCCTGACAGCTGATTCCCTGGGGTTGGATAGCCGTGGTCAGCTATAATACCTTATTTAGAGAACTCTCTTTAGTTACATTAGTTTACATCACTGTATGCAGTGCTGGATGGTATGTTTTGAAAATCTTATCAAGAGTCAGAAAAGTGAAAAGGCCCTTTGGAAAGAAGGCTTTGGAAACTGAAGTCCTCAAGGACAGGTCAGCAGCACTAAATGTGTCTGCAGTAAACTGCTTGCACAAAGTAAATCAGAGGTTAAACATACATTGCAAAGAGCTGTATTGTCCACTAATAAAGCACTCTGTGCGTGCAGCTGTCATGTGAAGCTTTTTTTTTGACAATCTTGAGTACTGTAAAGTATTTTGTAGAACAATTCTTGCAATGGTGAGAAATTTCCCCTGAATTATTCACTTGACAGCTGGAGATGCAGCTGTTAAAAACAGCTCTTCAGGAAGAAAAGAAATTAAAATGGATAGGGAGAAAAATAATAATAAACCAAGGAAATGGGGAAAATGAAAAGAGTTTGAGTGAAAGAAGCATTTACAGCGGAAATATGCTAAGGAATGTGCCTGGGAAATGCTACATTTTTCAGCATTTTCTCCTCAGCTTTTTTTCATTTTGTAAGTTGTACATTTTCAGGGGAGGGGAAGCAAAAAGCAATTTATGCAGCTCGATATCAGATTGCACTTTCCTGACGAGGTCCATCACCATCAGAAACTGTGAGTGTTTAGGAAGGTGGTGATGCTTGCAAATCAGTCTGCAACAGAAACAGCACTGAGCAATCTGACTTCTTTTTAATAAGAAGGGAAACAAAATACCAGACACCATTAGGATGTTTTCACGTTGTGTCTTTTAAAGTACTGAATTACATTAACAAAATGCTACCTACTGATTATTTATATTTCAGATTATGCCATTCATTTTTAGGCTGCATTATTGACATGATAATACTTCAGAAATAAGTCAAGCATTGACACACTGTTGTGTCAGGAATTTTACCATTAAGGAACAAATTCTCTATAACAGCAAACTGGCTATGAGGCAGAATGTGAAAGATGTATCAAACAGGCCAATGGATTAAAAAAAAGGATTGGGGAAAAAAAAATCCAATGCAAAAGATCCATAATTTATTGGATAGCGAAACTCCAGCTTGATAGCCCAACAAAAGGCTTGGTAAACTCATACCATTATTCATATTCATAGGGAGCTGCAGTAACTGAGGGGCATTACTTTGAACATGTTACGTATTAAAATACAGAGCTTGGATCTCAGAAAATGAGAACCGACACATTGTTTAATTTTTAAGTAAAAACCTCACATATAAGTGCTTTTTAAGAATTGTGGTGAAAACTTATTGCTGCTGGTTTAGGTATGGGAGGGTGAGAAGGCTTTAGATAAGAGATCTGCCATTGCCTTCTGATCCTGCTGAGTTCAGACACTTTAAAAATGATTCCTAAACTTCTAGCAGTGTTGGAGAGAGGGTGGTAATTATATTCTAGTAATTTAAAGTATTCTTGAGGCATTTTACTTGGAGTTTGGCTTTATCGCTCCTCTTCATTACAAAAATGACTCCACTACATTAACAGAGGTGCACTGCCACATATCTGGTATACTAGAAGGAGAATAGAGCTTGACTGTATGCAACTATGAAGCTTAAAGCACTCTAGCTTGTTATATGAGTTGTCTGCATGGTACTGCTAAAGAATTCGCTTTTCTCAATGTGTAGATGTGTAGTATTTTCTGTAAAATAATACTGAGCAATCCCACAAACCCTTAATTATATTCCCTAGATCTGTGGGCAGCCTCACCACTCTCCTAGAGAAGAGCAGTGATATACGTATGCAGCAGGACCTACAAGGTGGAGGGCCTGTGATTTAGAGAAGCCTTGCGCTAATCACTGGTTGCAACTGGGGCTGGATTAAAAGAAGAAATGAGAACATAGCCAAAAGCCTGGCTGCTGAGCCAAGAAAACCAAGCCCCCTGCACATCAATATAATGTCCTGGATATTTTCACAGAATATCAATATATTTCTCAGTGAAAAGGTGCCCATTGGCAGTCACCAGCTTTCCACAGCAGACAAAAGAACTCCCTCTCACTCCAGGCTCACAATGATATTGGTCTCTGCCATCTGTCTATCAGGCTTTGTGAAAAGGCTGAAGTGCAGAGAGAGGACAACGTTTCTTCAGCCAAATGCAGTAGATAGACTTAGTGGGAAAAATTGGATACCCAGGCTCCCTGGTGAAACCTGGTCCTTTGATCCTATAGTTTTCTTTGATTCCATAGTTTCCAAGAAATCACACTGTTCAGGAGACTGAGAAGACTGTCATAAAAAGTTAGATGTGAGACTTCTAATTTACCAAATAAGATGTAAAAACAAGGGCCTGCTCAATATGAGGTTTCTATAGCAGTGAATGTCCCACAGGAGATCTTCAGGGAAGGACTGCGCGCTCCATTCACTGAGGCTTTGGGTAGCATCCAGCTTTGCCTGTCCTAGACTGTCTGTGTCTGTGAATTTTGATTGCCTTTTCCTATTAAAGTGCAACGTCTAATTGTTACTTGGAGGAATATTGAGTCATTATTACATGGTTCATTTAATCAATATGTCCGTAGTCATAAATCCACTGCCTCTGCCTTTACTTCTTTAATCCTTACTTATTGCTGCATTTTAATATTGTCTTTCCTCAAACCAGACTGCTTGTTCCTTAAATAGTTGACCTCATAATTAATTTACATTCCTGATGTTCTCATGGCCACAGGGATCACACGACATTTATATATCCAGCTAGTAAGTGGAAGGACCCATGGTGCTATTGGAACATATAGTTCTGTTCCACTGAAGTAATTGCTCAAGCTCTCATTATCCTTAGTGATGTAGCATGATATCCCAAAGACATAGCTTAAAGTTTCAGACCAACAGAGAATGATCATCAACTTGAACAATTTAGCTCTGATCAGCCTGAAAGTGTGTCACAGAACTACTTTGGAAAGGGAAGAAAATTAAAAAAAAGCTAGACTTCAGGACTAAGGTTTCTTCAAAAGTAGGTTATATTACATAGATTTTTAAAGCTTAACATTGGTACTAGTCTTCGGGAAAGGTGACCTGGGATTCAGTATAGAACTTCCCTAAAGAAAGAGGAAAGAAGTTTTCTTTAAAAGATTTTTCTCTCCCTCTTTTAAATCCTTTTTCCTCTGACTTAAGTTTATTCTTTACTAAAGTTTCAGCATGGGCTTTGAAAGAATAAAATATCTTTCCTTGAACTTCAGATATCTTTGAAAAACAACCACAGTCTAAGTCTGAAGGTGAATGAGTAGAGGGAAATTTGTAAAACACCCATTTGACTAGGAATAATAGCTTCTGCTTCTGGGAAATAGTTAGTTGAGAGACTACTATTGTGACCTCTGAAACTGGAGGATGACTTCTAGTTTTCTGAAGCTTTAGATTTATTACAAAGCATTTTACAAGAAATAGAGACAAATAGAAGCCATGCCTTGGGAAATACATGGAGACTATAGTTTGCTATCTAGTGGTGTCAGTGACAGTCAATGCAATGCTCCAGTCAAACTGGGGCCAAAAGCTCAGATGAGGAGCAGATGGGGACCATTCTGGAAAACCAGAACAGTGGGCTCTGGGAAACAAAACAATGGAAGTGTCTATCATCTCACACCCTTCTTCAAACAAGGTGTAAGGTGAATCTGTCCCAGATATATAGAGCAGACTAAGTAGTCTACCAGAATACTGAAGCAGGTTGTCTATCAGGCAAAGGGACAAACAGTTCCCACATGTTCCTCACCCTCTCTTTCAGCTTATCCTAGCCCGTTCCTCATTCTGAACAGATTAGCACCCAAGCCTCTTTTTGCTGTCTGGCAATTTGATGCTTGTTAAGACTGCTCCCTCTGTCTCGCTTGCAGTTGGCCCAGCTGCAGCCTGTGACCTTCTGCTTCTGCACAGGTTGCTGCATTTGGAAACAGCTCATGCTTTGGCATCAGCTCATCTTGCTCCCTTCTGGTTTGCTCAGAGGCCGAGGAATCTGGCAAATCTCCTGTGTAACTCACACCTCCAACTGCAGCAAAAGTAACAGATGAAAGTATTGCTGTTTCTGCCACTCTCAGCTGCTGAATGGAGTTTAACTGGGGTTCTGTGGTAGTTAGTAGACATAATTTTTCTTGTGTTTTTTGTGCATCGTGCTTTGCTGCTGAGATTCATAAGGCATCAGGTATCAGCTACATAAAGCAAAAGGTGTGGCCTGTCCCTTTTCAGGGACAACAGGCTCTGAAGTCAAATTTTATTTTCTTACGTAACTAAATGCATGCCTCAGCTTTGGGATCAGCTGAATCAAATGGGAACTGTTCTGCTTGTTGGACAGATACTTTAATTAGGTTTCTCTTTATGACAACATTCTTAGTAATGGGAGATGTAGAATACATTGGCATTCTTTTTTTCTTATTGTCTAGAAATTGTAGGGTTATCATTACATTTGAATTTCACATGCTCTCTAACTGTGTATGCTTGGCATATCTTTGTATGCTCTGACATCAGATGATATGCTGGATAGTTATTGCAAGTGAAGATCTGTTGACTTTTTTCCTAAAACAGAAATGTTGGTGCTAAGGTATGGGATCTCTTTCAACTTGGGTAGACCTGTGTTCAGTAAAATTGTCCCAGTTCAAGATGACCATAATATTATTTTTCTTCCTGTCTTAATCCATGTTCTGTTTAGCACTGTCTGTTGTTAAAGAATCACTCCTGCTCCAGCTCAGATATGATTACATTTCAGCAAAAGATAAAGCAATTCTTAGCTAAAGCCTGTAAATCTGATTGCTCTTATCTTGCAAGTAAATGAATAAGAGAAGCTGTTCTCCTTCACCCTCCTCTAAACCTTCATGGCAGCAGGAGTGCAGGCAGTGATTGAAGGGCACAGCAGGTGCTGATATAGAACATCTGGTGAGCTGTGTTGAGACAGACTTCCAAGTGGTGCTTTCTGGTGGAACTGTTGGAGTAACTTGCTCTGTTTAAGTCACCGTTAGAGATTATTTCTATATGCAAAAATAATGAAGAGAAATTATCTTAGCAAGAAGGCAATGAGTTCACAAAGGCAGGTACAATGAATATGATTGTTGAGTCCATTTTAAGCTCTGTTTCTAGGACCACCCTCTCTTTTTCATAATATATCCTGAAAACTGAATTACTTTCCATTCTGGTTGCACATTCAGCTGGACTAGTGAAAGTAAGTACCCAAAGAGGAAGATGGATATTAATCATCTCAGAAACTGAGGCAAAGCTAGAAAAAGGGAACTTCAGAAATGGGACAAAAAAAGGAAAGGAAAGAGAAGAATAAAAATAGGAAGGGAATAATTTTGGTTTCTAATCTCAAAAATATAAATGCAAGCACTGATTCTGTTACTTTTAATTATGTTTTTGACTGTAGGATTAGTGTTCCTGTAGAAATGCAATTTCAAAACCAAAAATATCGTTAGGTGTGCCATTGGAAATCTGTATCTTAAAAGGTTGATATCCTGACATGAAAGGCTTTGTACGGAACAATCTCATCTATATCTAATCACATACATAAACCACAGAAATGGTCAGCTTGAAGAAGGCTCGAAGAAGTCTTTTGACCCTGAAAGCTTTCCTGTCTTCCTTTTTCCACCTTCCCCCCAGTTTTACTGGATGGATTAACAGGAGCTATTGTCTCTGGCTACAGGTTTTGCCGTGTTCGATTACTCATAACCAGACAAGGTAATTAATCTGCATGTTGATCAGTCCTGTGAAACCCTGAGCTCTGCTCCATTTCCAAGCAGTTGCATCACAGTTGCTGTTGCCATCGTGGTGAATGACAGAATTGATAGCACACTTATGGGTGCCAAGCACTGGAAGATTGTCCGTGGTAGTTTCCTAAATGGTGTAAATCAGCACAGGGCAATTTAAAACAACAGACCTGTATTGATTTGTTCTGGCTACTATTTTAAATAACCTGTGAAGTTCTTTGAGAGGAAAGTGAAAAAAAAAATAAAAATTATCAAATAATAGCATCAAGTCTTAAAACTGCCAGTGCAAAAGCTATATGAGAGTCTTAAGGACAAAAAATAAAAAGAAAAAATGCTAGAAAGCTTTTTCAGTGGAAGATATTATGCCTGTTAGAAAAGCTTAATTAACTGTTTAGAGACATTAAAAAGCCTACACAAGAGTGTAATGAAAACTGCTCCATGAGACATTCTGGAGTTGGATCAGAATTCCAAGGATCTAATATGGCTCCTGTCTGAGCTACAAAATGCAATTTATTTAAACAATTAGTGGTAAAGGATGATACAAATTAGATCACTGTGACAGTAACAGAAAATTAATGCTTCTCCTCCACTGCCTCTTCCCACTTGTATCTTCAGAATAGACTTGGAAAGAAAGCATACTTGCAATAAAAATGTTATCACACTACCGTGAATTTGGTTACTATGCCACAAAGCTGTTTGTATTAACTGTTTCTGGATTGTCATAAAGAACAAAACAACTTTCAAGATTTTTTTGATCTTCATATCCTGTTTAGTTTAACTAAAGTATAGATTTATTTACTTTTTTTTAGAAGCGGACAGCTAATAATGTTAGGAAAATACAAATATTACAACAGAAAGAAAAAGAACTAGAAAGAAAATCTCTACAAGCTGTTTTTGGGTTTGCAGTGGTGCTTGAACCCTTATCTATAATTAGAGTACCTGCAAGCCCTTTTCTTCTCTAAATAGCTCTCTGCTGTGCTTTAATCTGAATACCTTCTTCAGGCTTTTTGATATACACAGGCTTCTTGAACTACCCAATACTGCAGTTCCATAAGAAGATTAACCTGATAAATTCTGATATTGCTGTCCCAACTTTTACTTGAATTTGATAGCTTTACTTCTACACTGTTGCCCTCAGTCAGTTGAGATCTTTGTTTTGGCAGTAGCATTTGTGGCCAATGCAGTGAACTACAAGAAGTTATAGTCAATTTTTTTCCTGAGGACCATTTCCTCAGTCCAGCTCACTCACTGCTGTATACACGGTTGTGCTGGCACAAGAGAGGGAGGAGATAGGAAGTGAGCATTTGTAAAAAGATCCTCTTCTTGCAGCAGCACTGGTGGCTTACATCAGCTCAAGCTACTCTTGGAACTACAGTTTGAATTCATCTTAATAAGTCACATGAGGTGTCATTATAAGGCACATTCTAATGCATTATTGGCACTGTTGGGGAGAGATCCTACTCCACCCTGTTATTTCACTCTTCTCTTTCCAGGCACAGCCATGCCATCCTTGAGCTGGCTTTGGCGATTGTCAGACTCAGCAATGACCCAATTCAAATTCCTAAGCCAGCAGTCACCTGTGCTAGCAAGAGAAAACAAATGGATTCCTGCAGATTACAGAGCTGAGCTGTTCCAATAACGTGCCTGACAAGCACAAGAACTGATGTAAAGGAGAGAATAAGATCACGTAGTCAAGAGGAGGAACAAATCCTCCCCTTTTGCAAATGGTGAGTTGCTATATTAGCTCAAAAATAATGGGCACAAATAAATTGTTATATTAAACATTCCCAGGAACATTCCCAGACAATTAGGCCAACTGGCATACAATGACCCATTGATGATGCTAACAAATTCTCATAAACTCCAAAACAGCTGGCTGCATACAAACTGCCTGTTGAGAAATGTCCCTGGAATGAGCTGTCCTTGGGAGAGGGTTAGTTATGATGTGCCAGAACTGTAACAGGCAATGTTTCAAAGGTTTTCTACTATGGATGGTGGAGTTCCAGTGCCTGGGAACGTTCCCAGATGCTTTGCATGTAGCCAGAGTGTCTAACACTGTAGAAACCCAGGTCACTATGTATTAAATGCCAAATACTGCCCAATAGCTTGATGTCCCCAAATCTGAGTTTTCAATGTACTGTCTTAGGGTTCTGGAGTTGCTTGCATTTGCGCCAGAGAAACACTTTAAGCACTGGTATCCTGGCAGTTTTTGAGATTCTTATGCTGGTTTTCCTATGGATTTTGTTTATATTAGTTTTTGACGTACTTAAGCTTGTCTGTCTATTTGCAATATATTCTAAATGCTGGAAGAAACCTCCTTTTGACCAGTTGAGTATCCTCTTTTTTTTTTCCTTTTTTCTAATTCTCTTTCTATATAGTCTAGGCAATTTTCTGTTTTCTGAACATCTTTTTCCTTAACTGGTTAAATACTCTAATAGGTTAAATATGTGGCTGGAGAGTCCCAGCCAGCATCAGCTACAAGTGATCTGGGCTCTTCCAAAGTTTTGAAGTGTCATTTAGCCACATGTAACTTGGCTACATGTGAATGCACTAAGCATGCATTAAGCCATTTTGCCCCTGGTGTTCCTGAATGATATAGCTCACTGGATCCCTATCCTACTACAGCAGCAAGGAACATTGTAGGCACATCACTTTAAGAAGCTCATGACCTTCTACGTGTCTTCGTAATTCTTGCTCATACTCCACTTTCAGGACCGAAATCTCATCGGCTTCAGGTACAGCTGTTTTCAGGTGTTTTCAAATGAGAAAGAAATTGTTTGATTAGAAAGTATTCATATCAGTATGAAAATGAAAGGCTGTCCTTTGCTGTAAATTGTCTTCCTTTATCTGGTATCTTTATAAATTTATCAAAAAAAATAAAATTTGAAAGCAGAAAAGATGAATTCTACCAGAGCCTGATTAAGCAACTTTTCTTCATCACCCATATTTTTCCTCTGTTAGATGCAAGTTTACATGGGATGTAAGCTGTCCTAAACTGGTGTAAACACTACAACATGGTAACTTCCACCAATTTGTGGGAAAATTCACACAATTTGCATGTTGGTAGAATTGAAAAGCTCAGTCCTGGAAAAAAGCAGGCACAAGAGAACACAAATGAGATGGCTTTATTCACTGATTGTGGCTGTATCTGCTGTATCTGCCTTGTGTGAGAAGGACAAAGGATAACTGCCTGTTTCTCCTTCCGCTGGCTAGACGCTCACAGAGTTGCCAATTCTTATCATTTCAGCACCAGTCTCACAGAGCAGTCTTTCCAGGAGTGGAAGGGAGAGTACAAGGGGTCAGCATAGTCCTTCAGCATAGTCCTTATTCAGTTGTGGAGTTACAGTTGCCTCTTGGCAGTCTGGCAAAGGCTACCACAACCCAACTGCAAGCTCTCAGGGGCTCGGAACATCATCGCACGCCATTAATTTTGTCTGAATAGGCTCCTTTTTACTCTCCCCTCTGTCAGCTTTAAGAGATTCAGTTGTTTTGGGTTTTTTTCGTGATGAAATCTGTTGTTAGGAACAGGAATTAGAAGTGGTCATTCTTTCCATTTCAGTAACTCATATGGCTGCCAAAATCCACTATGAACTGTGACCTACTTTGATTCAGACTATGGCTGTATATTTTCAGGGTCTAATGAGGAGCTGTTATGTTGTAGTACTAAAGCTAGGAGCAATCTCACATTTAATCATGGCTTAAATTAGATGATGATGTGTGCTGGCTGAAACTGTGATCTTGGTTTTTCTGCAGTGAGTGATCTCATTACTTTGCTTTTCAGATCTTTAAAGAAAAAAAAATTAAAGGTGATATGAACTTCTGGTAATTAAAAATAGCCTTCTCAGCCTCTCTCTCCTGGTGGTCCATTGATTTTTCATTGACGATCTAGACTAATAAAGTTAATTCAGGCACCTCTGTCTCGCTTTCACTGTGCAGGTTTTTCACATATGTCTCTGTTCATGAGGATTTTTCTGCAGAAATTAAATCTAAGAAAATTTTGATTTCTAAGATCTAATTAGTGGGGAAAACATATATGTAGGAAGAGAGGGGTCCTTGGTACATATTCTTATTTCCTAGAAAAGACAAACCCCACACCAGTTACAGACTAAAATGTTCATATTCCACAAGGCCAGGAGTGTATTATTTTTATTTCTACTGTAGTTTCAAATGAATTTGTGATATATTTTTCATTTGGCTCAGGATCTCAGCTGACATGCTGATGTCAACAGCAGTTCCATCTTCACCCTCAAAAGACAGGTCATGAGGAAATAATGCTACCATTTAATTTTTCACTGAAGACTTGCATTTTTTATGATAGTGTCATTTCTCTTTTTAAAAATCCCTTTTGTTGAATTCCATTCTGAATATAAATTATTACTCTTATACCTTGTATAATATTCTATCTCAGTGCATTGCTGTAATGGGGCCATCTGATTTATGGTAATCTAGTTAGTTAGCACCAAGATCTCATGATAAAAGCACTTGGTGAAAGAAAGACAGTTTATACATTTCATGATGTTGCAAAAACATGGGACATGCAGAACAGAGATGATATTTTGTAGGCTTCAAATATAAGACCAACTGACAGCCATAGGAAAACAGAGGAATGACAAGGCTCCAGACTGCACATACTACTGATTTGTGGGGATATTCAGGAGAGTTCAAAGTGCAGTGCAGACCATTAGTCAGCAGAATCAATGCAATGTGATAACAAAGTCTTCTTTACAGTGCAAGCAGCTGTCTGTGAGACAGAAAGGATTCCAGGAAATGTAATGGGCCAGACAATGTCTCTTTACCCCTCAGCTCACTGCCCAGTTCCCACAGTACAATATTGTATCCATTAGATAAAAAATGTAATCAGGCAGCTGTAAGAGGACCTGTAAACTGTCTTAACCATACAGAAAGCCTACAACAGTCATTCCTCAGTCATCATGTCAGGCTCATCTCCAGGAGTGGATGAATTTAGATCATTATGTTTTAGATATGTAAAACTAATTTTGGCTCTGATTTTCCAAGATCATTTGACCTCATGTAGCAGGCTAAATTCTTGCTAGTGTTTGTGTGTAAAAATGGCTGGATTCCAAGCTTTTGGAGAAATAATTAGCATGAACTGATCCATCAGTTACCCACAGTCCTCTTTTTTGGTTCATTTGGTTGTTTAGTAGGAAGGGATAGAACCTTTATACAGCTATTAAAATATGATTTTTATAATATGCTTCTGTAGAATATATCATTATTTAAAAAACATTCTCCACATTCATCCTGAAACCCTTTATGTCAGTTCAAACACAGTAGTAGTACAAAAAAACCCTCCTAAAATAGCCCTGCTGTGACTTTTTCATACTCTCTGGGCTGGATCATACAATCTCCACTTTCACCTACTGCCTTGTAGGCTCTCAGATATTAGTTCACAGAGTGGCTCTTAGATATCTCACAGTTCTACCTTTTTCTTCAAGTGACAAGTGTCAGAGGATTCTCAGCCTCCTGTGGATTAGTCTATGTGACTCCTTCTACAGTGTACTTGCCATCCAGATGACCCTTGCCACAGCTAGCAGAGTTCTCCTCACATATTTCCAAAATGTATTTGAAGTAGATTAAAAACACAGGGCTGAGCAGTTCTATAAATACAAATTTAACTTTGTGGCCAGAATAGAAATTCTTAGATGCTATGGAGAAACACTTTAAAATAATTTTAATATGTCCATAAATTGAATAAGCCACTTGTAGAAATTCTCTGTAGTGTCTGGAAATGTCTACCTGCCTGGTAAGGCATCACCTTCATTTGAGCTGTCAAATGCTCTTAGTCACGCTAGGCTTTATTTGGATGACTGAATGGCAGTGAGCAAGCCAGTCTCCTTCTCTGAGCCTTCTCTTCTCCTGGATGAATAGTTCCAGCTATCTTGGCCTTTCCTCATAGGAGAAATGCTCCTCTTTCTTTGTCATCTTTGAGGCCCTTTGCTGGACTGTCTCCAGTATGTGAGACTGAGGGAAACGGGATTGTTTAGCCTGGAGAAAAATCAACTGCAGCAAAACCTTATTGCTCTCTGCGACTACATGAATGGAGGTTGTAGCAAGGTGGGGGATGGCCTCTTCTCCCAAGTAATGAGCAATTGGATGAGAGGTCCTCGAGTTGCACCAGGGGAGGTTTAGATTGGAATATGAGGAAAAATGTCTTCAGGAAAAGGGTGTTCAAGTACTGAAAGAGATTGCCCAAGAAAGTGTTTGAGCCAGCATCCCTGGAGGTATTTAAAAGAAGTGTAGACGTGGTGCTCAGGGACATGGTTTAGCGGTGGACTTGTCACTGTTAGGTTAATGGTTGGACTCAAAGACCTTAAGCATCTTTTCTAAACTCCATGGTCCTATGATTTTATGATTCTATGTATGCCCATATTTCTTTTGTACTGTGGATCCCAGAACTGGACAGAGTACTCTGGGTGGGATCTCTGCAGTCCTAAGCAGAGGGGAAGAAGGATCAGCTCCCCTGACATGCAGGTGACACTCCTCCTAATACAGCCAAAGATACCACTAGCCTTCAGAGTGGAAAAGACATACTGCTGACTTGGTTTCAACTTGCTGTCCACCAGAACCCCCAGGTTCTGTTCTCCAAAGCTTAGTAATTAATTACTAAGTGATGTTAGTTTACAAAACATTCCTCTGAAACACTTGTCTGTGTCAATAAATATATGTAGACAACACTTCAGAAAATAAATGACTGACTACATGCAGGCACAGGTGTACTGGTGAAGGGAGCATTATGTCTGAGTGACCTCTGTTCCTAGCCTTCATGTGATAAGTTTTCTACATTGCAAAAAGTGTCTTAGGTCTGCAGCTGTGGAAGCAGGTTTCAATTCCCTCACAACAATGCAGATGTGTCGCCAAGAACAGGTTTATTGTTTCAACTGAAACCAATAAATCTTGCTTAGGACACCAAAGTCAGAAATATACAATTTGTTTGCCTGGTATTCACATAAATTTTAATATGATCATTTTACTAGGAAAAAAAATGAACAAGTGGTAAGTAACACTAGCCTAGGTGAAAATCCTGTTATAGAGAAGGTTATTGTAGACACAACCTCTGCTAGTTGACTTCTGAAGTAGTGATCATTGCAAATACAGGTGACAAAGTGCTAGTAGTGTTGCAAAAGTAGTACTTAAATGGTAAGCTGTGATTGAGTTCACATTGTGTTTTCTTGTTCTTTCCTCATCAGCAAAGCTAGATTAAGAGGTTTCATCCCATCCCTTCAACCAGCTGCTCACTTTTCAGTTTGCTGCCTTTTCATCTAGACTGATCCCAATGTTTGCAATGTGTGCTCTTAAGTGGTTGAGTGAAATGTTCCTAAGTGCCTACTAGTCTTTTTATGTTGTTTTATTTCTAAATAATAAAACAACAAAAGCATTTTTGATGGTAGTACCACTGTTCTGAGGAAATGTAGTTTGTGTAAGAAGCCCTGGCAATGCTGGTACACAGGCTAATGCCAAGATGATGTAGCTTGTTGGAAAGCAGAACCGAAACTTTAGTAGTCACACTGGTCTCTGTTGGAAAATAAAGGCACAGAGCATCAAGTGATGCATTGATTTGTAGCATATCTTGGACTGCTGCCTTCTGCATTAGCTGCACGTTCACAGCAGTGGCTGCTTTACCAATTATAACAACCTGATGATTGCAATTAACTTATTTTTGGGGGGCTCTGACTTGGTGGTTCTCTTCCATAGATAAATATTTTCAAGAGACTCTGGCCAGTGTAATGTCAAATACTGGTTTCTGTAAATCCACGGTTCCTGCAGTTCTCTGATTTCCTAAATGCTCAGGTAATACAAATGTAATTGAAGCCTTTAGAACAGGACTCTGAGCTATCCCTACATGGCATCAGAGAGACAAAAAAACATCTGTAATGAACAGCAAAGTGGTGTCTTGCTGTTGTCTCTAGACACAGACAAAACCATGTGGTGTTCTCTGGCTTTCACAGAATCAGGCTAAGTATTTACACAGCCTATGACACTGAGTTCCCCCCAGTGTCCTCTCTTGAACTACACATTCAAAGAAGGACACAACCGATGTTAAATACTTTAGTCAACATCTCAGCCTGCCACATTTGCCTTCCTACTCTTTTTTTTTCATCATATAGAATTTTTTTTTTTCCTGCTTGATTTCTCAGAGATAGTTGCAGACCGTAGGAACAAAGAGCGCCTGAGACATAATTTGAAACATTTGCATTTTCCTTTTAGGTATTCTGATAAATGAGCTTGCAAGCAGGAATGCATGGGAAATACCTCTTTTTTTTTTTTTTTTTTTTTCTTGTGGAAAAACTGAAGGTAAATCATGAAAAGAAAATTCGGTTTTTGTGAACATGAACAATAGACCTGGAAAACTAGTTTTAGCACCTACTCCATTGTAATGAGGAAACAGAAACAGACAGTAATCTGTAGGCTCAGTCGAAACCAGCCAACGCTTCTAGAGCTTTATAAACTTGAATGCTTACAAATAAACTGAAGCACAAGAATTAGTCCTGAAGCCTTCCATGGATAATCTTACACAACAGACACATCTGAATAAATCATTACCCCTGGGAGAACTGGGGTAGAAAAAGATCCATGTTTGTCAAATAAATGATTACCTTCTCATTTCATCTTTCTCAGCATAGTGGTCTGCTATTGTTCTTCTCATCTGTGTAAGAATTACCTGTACTGTGTACACAAGGGTTTGTTTTAGAATTTGTCATGTGAAAAGAGGACATTTCCTCAAACCCTGTGTGTTTGATTAGTCTGTCAGCACCCCAGGAAAGCCAAGACCTTTGTGTTTGACCAGTCTGTCAGGGTCCTGGTATGGGGACCCTTCACTAGGCAGATCAGAGAAGGACTTTGACTAACTTGTTCAGGGTGACACACCAAACAGAGACAACCCCTCCTGGGTCTCCACACCCACTGTCAGTGACTTCTAGTGCCCTAGAAGGACTCACATTAACAGTCTATGGTACAACACTCATTATTAATAAAATTGTGACAGGTTAAGATTAGAGGATTGCCAGTGAGGGTATATGACTGCAAAAACATATTCAAAGCAACATACTAATTCAATGCAACATACTAACAAGCGTTAATCTCCAATAAAAGCCAGCTCAAAATAATAATTCAGTGTACAGAGAGTATGGTTACTGCCCAGTAGGAGCCCGTATGGGGCAGAACAGAGCTTCAACCCATCAACTGATTCCAGTAGTTATGCTGGAGTTTTCCCTAACTTCTCCCAGTTCTTGACTCACTTTGTACAATTTCTTTATGTTTAGGTAAAGCTTGAGTGACTTTAGTCATACATATTACTCAGTGAGGAGTGGTCATGCCTTGGGAGAGGGTATCTGAGTAGTAAAGTATCTGAGTATCTGAGATAACCTTGGACTGGGGACATGAGTCATGCCATGGTTGCTGATTCAATAGCAGGACATCTTTCCTTTATCTTCCTTGTTTTGCAGCTGCTGTGTGGCTTATCACCTAAAAAGTACCCCCAAGTTCACTCCTCTGCAAATTTCATCAAAGCCTGGCTATGATGTCTCCACTCCACTCTATGTTTCACACCCCCCTTAGCATGTATTGTGTGTAGGAAGTTGGGCATGCTGACTGCATTCCATCCAGGGAGTAGCAATCATATGTTCCCCCATAATTTCTCTGTCATATTTTTTACCCTTCTCCTTCAGTCTTTTTCCCACTGAATTGGTGTTGGATTCCTCAATGGAATAACAAAGGGACAAAGTTTCTACTAAATTTGCAAATTTTTCTGTGTTAATCTAATCCATAAGAGTGATTGTCCTCTCACCTTGTGTTTATGAATAGACTTCTCCGTATGAGCTAATCCCCTTAGGCTCTCTTTCCAGATGCTCAAACTAAATCAGTAGTGTTAGAGTGCAGGAATTTTCATCTAAAGTTGGTCAAATAATAAGAGAGATGATTTCTCAGTGTTACTATGATATTCTCTGTGGTTTGTATCTGACATACTATGTTCCTTAATTCCATCCATCCAGAGTAACTGGTCTGCTGTTTAAAACTTTTTCATCAAAGTTTCAATAGTCTATAAAGCATATTTCACAAGAGTTTCATAATCTTATATCTGCATCTTAGGAAGTTTGGATTCTTGCTAACAGCAAGACTTTCTTGGCACTGGTTCTCTCAAGAATAGGGTTACTATTTAGCATGTCTTTTTCTATATAACTTCTCTCACCAATTTTTAGACGCTCATGTTGTCATAGGTGCTATTGTTCTTGGGTTTTGTAGTCACACATGGAGACATAATTCCTTCCATGGATTGACTGCAGTGTGAATCACTGGAATATCTCCTACAGTGGAAAGAAAAGGAAAGTGATGAAGAACTGTCTCTGTGTTTCTTGTATGTTTTGTGATTGTTTCAGTAATAATCATAGCTATTCTTCTTAACTGCAGGTTATACAAAATATGAGTAGGACATCATGGGTGAATTAGAGAATGGAAAAGGGAAGATGCAGAACATATCCCTTGCCAGGAATGATGTTATGTGTATGTGTGTGTGCATTGATGTATAAGCCAAACATGATGCTACTGCTATTTCTTCTTTGTTACCAACGAGACAGTGCTCTGAAGGTGTTGATTCATGAAAACTGACTTTAGAGACAAAATTGATATCTTTATCAAATGCAGGTGGAGTATTTACCATTTCAAGCAGTTCTAAAAAGAATTTCTACCAAAAGTGATAGACCTTATGATCCTTATCATCTCCCTGGATGGGACTAAAGCTGCTGTAATTTGTAGGTGTATCTACATGCTGCAGATGAAACTTGGTGCAGTGATCAATTTTAAATAGGCTGGAACCTCCACATCCTTTGCAACAAAAAATATTTCTGATGCCAAAAGGCAGCCATGTAAGTGGAGCATCCTTATGTCTGCTAGCAAGGTTAGGCTGCCAGGAATTATAGTTAACTCAAGAACAGTTTCACATTAATGTGTATGTTCTCAGGTCCAGAACTTGTGCCGATGACACCCAATATTGCTTCAGGTGTAGCGACATCCTTTGCACATACAGACATTTCCAGTTTGCTCACTCGGTTGCTGAGAATTCTGTTGCATTACATATGAGAGAGAAAGAACAATACAAAATGTCTGACTTGCATTGCTTAATTGTATTTGTGCCTCGTCTTCTTGCTCCTATTTTAACAATTTCCATTTATTTTTGAAGTTACATGCCCTGCCATAGCCTTTTAGTCTTCTCAAGAAGAGCTGTCACTGATACTCACTTTTCTTACAATGGGCGTCATTGCTTTGTTCATAGCTTATTCTCTTTTTTAGTGCCAGAGATAACATTTACCAGCAATTTAATTCATAATAAATTTCCTTAGTGGCCCTTTCCTTTAGTTCTCTCTCCTGCCTTTTTGTCACAAGAATCATTGATTGGCACATTTCTGCTTTTACCTTATAGATTTATTGATGATACTATCAATCTTACTCAGGCAGGATGACAGCTTAAAATTAGATTCACATTCTTGGCAGTTTCTGCAGCTAGCCTTCAACAAAGTGATAGCTCCAGAGGTTTGTCAAATGCCCAGCGATCTGGATCCCAAATGGCAGCTTTCAGGTTCTAGACCTGAAAGTCTTAATCATCCAGCTATTAGAAAACTTTGTGCGAGAGCAATATGTTAGGAAGACTGTTTCTAGCAAGGGAGCTGATTTAAAGCCAAACTTAGTTGTTAGGTGAAACTGCACTGCCCCCCTTTAACAAAAGTGTCAGTTGACATTAAGTTTTTCATCCCTTAATCATTAATAGTGCTGATTACCCACCTTTGTGGACAACCTGTGCCAGTGTTTCACCACCCTCACTGTAAAAATTTTCTTCCTTATGTCTGACCTGAATCTACCCTCTTTCAGTTTAAAACCATTACCTCTTGTCCTTCTGCAACAGGCCTTACTGAAAATTAGTCCTCATCTTTCTTATAAGCCATCTTTAAGTATTGAAAGGCTGCAGTAAGGTCTTTCTGGAACCTTCTCTTCTCCAGGCTACATAACCTGGAGTTTCTTGTGTTGCTGCAATATATTCTACTTACCACAGGGAAAGTGCTGTGATGAACTAGCTAAGTTTGCATGATCACAGCTGTATCTGCACTGGGATCAAGGATATGGCCTTTTACCTGACTAGGGTAATTAAAGTAATGTATTATTTGTGTGCATAAACTCAAAGATTACTTTTGTACTGCCTCTTTTATGTAGAGGGGCTATAGTAAAAGTTGGCCTAAGGAAAGATTGTTTTTCCAATTAAGGCAAAGCTTACCAGAAACATGCTGCCTGTGCCACATAGTTGGTAGGGGTTATATTTTAGCTTAGCAGTGAATATTTATTGCACAGTATTTAATAACAGTTGCTTAAAACCATTCTTCCATTCATAGATTATTTTGCAAAGAATCTACAAAAGCTTTCTTAAAATGGTAGATAAAGAGCTGAGAATAAATTGTTTAAGCAGACAACCTTAACTAGGGAAAAAATGCTCTATTAAAAAACAAAGACATAAAATTATTGGCAGAAAATTAGGGAAAATACAGCTGTAAAATATTTCAGTGTAGATTTTACCTTAAGAACAGTCTTATTATCAGATACATTTTAAAATATTTTTTTTTTTAGCAAATGCATTCCAAATGGCAGCTGATATTGAATTTCCAGAAGGAAGGATCTGGCGTGGCTGTATCTGAATTCACACATACTTAAACTATGAATGGCAAAGCAAAACTCAGATGCTTCTGCTTTAACACAGTAAGTGAATATTACCTTACCAATCCTTCCTGTTGAATGTTCACTCAAAATTCTTGCTGTATAGGCCAAACCCATATGTTTCCTTATTGTGTGTTACTCACCGGTAACGTGTGATGTTCATAGGAAGAGATGGCACTAAGGAACACCTACGTCCATGTTCATTTTACCCAATTATTTGTCAGCCAAAGCCTGCCAGGAGAAATCACCGTTGACCTCAGCCATTGGACAGGATCCGGTCCATGAAAGTCTGTGCATGAGAAAGGAAATACAACATTTTTTGTGTTTTATAATAGATACAATTATCTCAGTTTAATCTTTCTTAGGCAAAAGCACACCTTCCCTGAGAAAATGGTGAAAGATCTAACATCTTTCTCAAATTTAACAGTAAGAATAGTTGAAGATGTTACTGAGGGAAGAAGAGCCTTCATATAGCAAGGCATTGTGTTGATTTTAGGCTAGTAAGGAATCTTTATGGAGTATTTTTTTGAGACTAAATTATCTGGAATTGCTATTCCATCCCCATTGACTGGAGAGAGTGCCTAGGCTTTCTAGTGTGCTTTCTACCTAGGAAATGGAAATGAAAGGGGCTGAATCCAAGACATTATATTCAGTCAGATAGGATTAGATGTGACACAATTTGTTCTTAAATTATTTTTCTAATGATCATTGCTCGTTGTAGATCTTAAATACTATAGTAATGGATTTAGGAGGCAAGGGCCTTATTTAGATAGATTATTTAGTCCCTGGTGAAAACGAGATATAGAAGAATAATTTGAAGTGAATAAATTGGAGTATTTTTGTCTTTTTCTTTCTTCTGAATTATCCATGAAAATAAGAGTTTTCTGGAAGTTGTTAACGACTGTTTTAGAGTGGGCCTTTATTCACAGTTTCAGACCTGGTTATAGCTGACAAATGTGTGATGCAGCTTTCTTTCAGGATCATTGGAGGAGCAATTAAGCTATTTCAGTAATAAAATAGAGGAAGTATCTGCAAAGCACCACAAAAGTAACAAGTGAGTGTCCAGACTTTCGTTTTAAGTTATATTAGACAAGAACTAAGGCAAGGGGGTGTGCTAGTTAGTCATAAATTTACCATAAATTAAAGACAAAGAAAAGTATGCCCCTACGAATGAATAGAAGTAATTGCTGCTTCAATGTATTAAAGAGCAGAATTAGAATTTGGGAGAAACAAAATTGTGTGGTCTTTCTCTTTAAGTTTTGGAGCACAGGAGTACAGTAAAGAAACAGGTCTGTACTAAACAATATCTTTGACCTGTAAGTTTTTGTTGTTTGTTTGTTTTGGGTTTAGTTGGTTGTTGGAGGTTTTTATTGTTTGTGGTTTTTTTTTTTTTTTTCTTTCATGTGAATAGGAAAGACNTAAACAATATCTTTGACTTGTAAGTTTTTGTTGTTTGTTTGTTTTGGGTTTAGTTGGTTGTTGGAGGTTTTTTTTGTTTGTGTTTTTTTTTTTTTTTCTTTCATGTGAATAGGAAAGACCCCTCGGAACTCTAAAATACATTATTTGGAACAATATTTTCTCAGATATAATTTTCCAGTAATTATTGTCATTGGTTCTTTGAGGAAAACTAAACTGCTCAAATATTTAATTCCTTCCCCTTAAACTATTTGCTAAATTATATAAAAAGATGTTTTCAGAGGTCAGATTATTTTTATTTTGGACTACATTAGAAGTGATTTTAAAACCTGTTTCTTGGTGCAAGTACCCAGGGTTTTTTATTGATTTGTGTTCTGCAAGCATTTGTCTTCATTTAAAATTCTTTTTTTGAATGAAAATTTCTTCCACTAATCTCAATTCCTAGAATATTTGCAGGAGGCAAATGCAAGAGGATCATGACAAGAGCCTAAATAACTTAACTTAGAAAACAAATATAGCAAATGCCTGGCTTTCTTTTCCCTGTGCTGATGAAGCTGCCAAATGAGAACAAGGCTAGTAGTGATCGATACAGTAATTGCTAGACCCATCCAGCTCATTGTGATGAACTGTTGTTTATCTGCATTTTCACTGACCTTTATTTATGGCCCTTCCACCAGTTTCCAATTTTTATGGAAGTGTTTCAAATCCAGAACAATCAAAATTAATCTCTCCTGTGCGATTTCATGAGCCACTGGAAAAAAAAAAAAAAAGACAGTCTTTCATGATCTTGGGAATATATTGCAATACATCTATTACATTCCCCTCACTGACCATTTCAGCTAATTCTGGTAATAGTTTGTTTCTTGTATAGTGATTTTTAAAATGTAAAGGGCTGCACAGAGTACTTTTTATTAGGTTGGACCCATTGCATCTTTGTAGGAGAACACCACATTGAAACACACATTTTTTTAATATTTACAAAATTTTTTCAGTGTTTCTCCAATGTAAAAGAGAAACCATCCATCGTATAAAAGGCTTTTTTTCAGGGTTTATTTTGTTTTAAAGAACAAGTTGTTGTACTCACTTTTACCAATACAGAAAATCATAATTTTTGTACCCTTTCTCTCCGCAAAAATAGGCCAAGACTCTTTTTGAGAATCCCTGTGAGCTGCTGTGTTCACCTTCATTTACCATTTCTCTTTCTTGAACATTTTTCAGCAAAACCCATAAGCACCTTCACGAGATTTTGTTGGTATAGCTTGCTTTAATTTGTTCATTTTAGAAAGCAGGATTTGGACATAAATGCTGTCCAGAAAGTCCAGTTTGCAGGTTTATGTCTCTGCCTATGCCTGGCCAGTTCCTAAACATCTCTCCCCACAGCTCATGATGAGATGACCGGTCTCAAAGTGTCCAATGTGCCGTATGTGTTCAATGTGCATGACATGTCTTGTCCCTGTAGAGAATAGCTGTTCTTTAAAAGCTCTTCTGTGTGCAAATGCTATTTCCCATGCTACAGACTGGCTCATATACTGGTAAAAAAATTGTGATTTATTTTTGGTATTGAATCTCACAGAATTTGAATCAATCGACCTGTGAGATGTAGCCTGTCCATTTTCATTCAGAGCAAATTCCCCATTGCCTAGTTCCCCTAACCCATACCCTGTGCAGAAAGGTGTCTTGTCCTGTGTCTTTCCCACTCATTTAATGTCTGAAGCAGACCTCCTTTAGATCAGTCCACTGCCAAATTATTGTAATGCCTATTTTTACACTAGGCGAACAAAATAAATGAGGTATAATTATCCACAAAATTTGATTGTGAATATAAATTTGACACCAGTCTTACAGCTGTCCCTTTTCTCTTTCTTTAGTGTGTGCTCATTCTTGAATGTCAATTATTTTTTACAGTTGTAGGAACCTGGACCACCTAAGCCATCCTGTTCCTATAAATGCCACAGAGCAGCTTTACCCAGATAGGTCGACAACAGTTTTTCACTTTTTCTCTGAGATGAAATCCTGCAGGCTAAGTGTTGTTTAACATATTTTATTCTCATTTAAAATGTTTTGATGGAGGATTTCACATCAGTCTTTTCCCACAAAAGAGTTAGAAAATATGCAGAGAAGAAAACAAATGTTTCAAAAAGAACAAAACAAGCAGTGCATTAGAAATCCCCCAGATATACTTTTTTTGAGGTGATATATCTAAAATATTTTAGGTAGCCTTGTGCTGCTCCCTATCCAGAAAGCCAAATTAACTTAGCATCAAGGAAAGAAAATAGATAGCTTTCACTTTACTGAACAGGACATTTGAATCAGTTTTTGAAGTAAAGTAAGCTTAGGTCCAATCTGTGTCTGTTCAACTACTTTCCCAGCATTCAGGACTCAAAACATCAGGTTTTAATTTCTAGCCTAAATCTCCCACTGAATTGACTCATTTGTTTGTTTTCCCATTTGATGGGAGAGAAACCATCATTAGTCACATGTCTGCTCAGCTGGAAAAAAAAGAAAAGAGAAGAAATAAGTGTGAAGTTATTAATTGTAAAGACTATTAATTTTCTAAGCTTGCTACTTTCTTCACCTTCAGAAAACTGTTTCAATTAGTTTTGTTTTCCTTACTTAGAAAGTATAGACCACATATGTCTCTCCCTCATCCTGCAGGTAGCAGCGCCTGATTTTCTTCACTATCTCTTGTATTACAGTGAATGGTTAATCAGGCCAAGCACAACTAAAATCCTTGCTCGCTGACTTCCCAGCTTCAGCATTTTGTGGAACAATAATTAATGTTTGTTGTGGGAAGCAGACTGGGAGTTCCTCATGTGAGCCTTTATTACTATCATCACTCACACATTGTAATGAAGCAAAAGTGATTCTTCGAAATTGTTCCCAGTGAGATCGCAATTATTAAATATCCTCATTGCTTATAATAATGAAACTTCTATTATCTAGGTTCCAACCCTGTCAATTTGGTCTCCCCTGAGAGCCTGTTGTTTGTTAGCCAAAAGCTGTGGGGGGACATGTTGTGACTAATGTCATTTTCAAACATATATTTTGATGTAGAAACAGCAGGACTTCTAATTGGAAGTGATGAATTTTCTAGTGATGGACAGGCAGTGGAGACACCAATGATTTCAAAGACACAATGAAAGTTGATCCCTTTGTGATCCCTTTATTCAAACTCTGATTAGTGCAATAAATTGGGTCAGCTTAAATGAAATCCTGCATTTTGTATAAAAAAGAAGAAGAATGTGGACCTTAATCCAGGCACAGGTGAAAAAAAGACCTTGAATCTGAAGGATAAAGTTTTACAGGAACCAGAGTCAAAGGAGTTGGGCTAGTAACTTGATAAGGATCTATGTTTAGCTTTTGTTTGGACTATTAAAAATAGGTTAAAAATGTTATTTGCCATATTCAAGAAATAACTTTTTACAAATCCCTGAGATTAGATCAGTAATGGATTCTGCCATCAAAGTAGAGTATGGATTTAACTGAGGAATCTGGTTTAAGAGGAAACAGAGGCAGTTGAGTAACTAACTCAGCACTTGTGGCTGCAGGTTAGAAGATTTGACAGAGCCATGAATAGTCCTGGAAGATATGTAGATGGCACATCTGTAGAAGAACGCTGAAGTGCACTGTCATGTCTGTGGCAAATGTGCAGTTGCTTACAGGAGACTAAAATCCAGGTTCATAGAAACTGGGAACTGACTGATAATCACTGTTTCAGGCTGTCTTTAACATACACTGTCAAACTGAAAAGTAGAGAAAGTCTGTCAGAAAAAAGTATCAAAGTGTTGCTTTTATAACATGGACGTAAAACTGCAGTTTCTAAAATCCAACATGATGAGGTTGATAACATTGAAATGGACACATTAAAATAATAATGAAAACATGTCAGGATGGATTTACAGACACTTCTCTTTCTGTTGTGTATGCAAAAAATGCAAAGCCAAACTCATAAATATCGAGGAATCAATCTATTGGAGAAAAAAGCAAGCACTGATTTCATCTCTTATCATCACCAAGATGCAAAATACGAATTCCCAGCCAACACCATTTAAGGAAGATTTTAACTTACCTTCTTTTTCTTATTATTACTCTTTATTTACATTACTGTAAAATATGTGTCCTCCATTCCACTGCATGGCCTTTTACAGACCTATATGAAAACATGACCTTGACTCCAAGAAGTTAAAGATACCAGACATTGTCTTTTTGTTTTAAGAAGTGAATTCATTAATTTTTCTCTATCCACTCTGACTTAATACACATCTCAAAGAAAGATAAAAAATGGTTCAGGTCCCTGACACTGCAGTTCTGTCTTTTGTGGCATAGTTTCCACTATTTTGTCTTGTCCAGTAACAATTTAGTGCTGTCTTGGAAATTGTTCCCCAGTGGAACAGAAATTATTTTGGGGAACTTTAACCTAATACTTAGATGAACTTAACTTTTCTTCTTTCACTGTATTTGATGAAGGACTTGGGTACTGCTTTTAGGCTAAAAAGGCAGCCTATCCCGAATTATGTATCCTACCCAAACTTGGGCTTGCAGAGCTCTGTCTCCCCTAGGATATGATAATATCTTGTGAGTACTGCAGATGGTGATATGAAAACTCCTATGCCATTTGAAAGTCTTGCTTCTTCAGTTTGATAAAACAAAGCAGCTGGTGTATAGTTACACACCTGAGCCTAATAGGGATTGAGAAACCAGCCACTGCTTTAAGCTTCATCTAGATGTTGGAATTTTCTGTCTGCAGGACCAGGTTTCCAGACAGTTCTTCTTTTGTCATGAGCTTTGTGACTGCCCACACAACTAAAATAACCGTGGAATGTGATCCAGAGCCCTTACAGAGCACACTCCCTACAAGACATGTCTCAGCATCAGCTTTAGTCTACTTTGGATACATGTACACTTCATCTTTACTACTGATGTCATGTCAATCCATATAAATAATTAAGCTTTTTAGGTGGATAAAATTCTAGATCATAGATTCTGTGTGTAGACAAACACTTTTCTAAAGCCCTGAAAAAACATTTGAGCAAGGATGAGAAGGGCAAAATTGTGTTATCTCTGTGTTCTGTGGTATATTAAAATTAGATTACTTTTTAGCCAGAATGCTGAATCTTTTGAATTTTAACCTCAGGTATTTAGCTCTCCCTTTTTACTGTGCAGAACTGAAATAGCGACGCATAGGACTTTTATCAAAGCCAATACTATATTGCAACTGACTTCCACGCCCTATCAATTTCAAAGAAGGTATGTCCATCCTCAGTCAGTCCCAAGGTTAAATAAAACATCAGAACGTGTATATACATACATATATACAGACAAATTAGTATATTAACTAAAAATGAGAGGACAACCAGCAGCAGAAAAGTTTTACAGTTCAGGTTACTGGATTTAGTTTAGATTACAGCTGGTCTTAAGAAGCATTAAATTCATCTATTTGTAGGTATTGACAGGCCTGAATGTAATGCTGCTTAAACAATTCCTCCATCACCAGTCACAGTGACTTTAAAATGTCCTTAATAGTTCCCAAATAATCTGTTTTGAAAGAGTTTCTAGATGAGAAGCCATAATCAGAAGACACAATAGGGCTTTTCTCTGCTTCTATAAAGCTCTCATATTTGAAGCATATGTTTTAAAGGAGCTTGGACTACCTAGGATCTCTGCTCTCCCTAATGTATCAATAAAGAATCTCCACGGTACTGTCAGAAGAGCTGTTTTCATCAATAAAAAGTTCTGCATTGAAAGGAAAGTGCTTTTAAATGAGAAGTGGTGGCAAGACAAGAAAAGTTTTTCTTTGGTTTCTTTCCTAAAAGACAAATTATCTAGTAAAATTATGGCACCTTCAGCCCAATTCTTGCAATACTAGAAAAAAAATCTCCTCAAGACCATTAAATGACTTTTAAAGTTATTAGAGAGGCATTTTGCATCATTCTCTGCTCATGGTGAAAGAATTCTCTTCAAGGCTGACTTCATGCATCAGACAAGACATATTGAAAAAAATGCGTATAATTACTTTGCTATTCAAATTTTATTCTTATAAAGTAAAAAAATAAAGAAATGAAAAAAGATAATCAAACAGGTAATAGAAGGAAGCTCAAGTTAACTTCCAGTGATGCCATTTCAGAGCTAAATCTTTGTAGTAAAAACTTCAGCAAGAGACTAAGAGTTGGAAAATGTGTGCAGCTTTATTCCTAGATATAGAGAACTTATTGGAAAACACAGAATAATTTGCAGTTAATTAAAATCATTAATAACATAATTAATGTTATTTTGAATGTGTCTATCACTGAACATTAATTATCTTGTAGCCACTGGAACAACATAATGATAGCATCATTCTTACTGATTAGTGTAATACTGTATTCCTCTGCTAGAATTTAAATGCTACCAAATGAAGATAAATGGGGTACTAGCCTATATATTTATTAAACAAAAGCAAGTCTGTGTTGCTTAGCTTGAGAGGTCTTAAGAGCAAAATCTCCTAGTGAAGTAGTTTAGTTGCCAGCTCTGTGCTCATTAATTCAACCTGGCAAATGGGCCATGTTAAATGAGAAAGGGAATGAAATCAGTAACAGAAAGAAGTAATGATTTAGGACTACCTTATAAAGTTCTAAGATAGTCATAAGTCCTTGATAGAAGATAAGGCAAAAGGAATCCTCAAAACTGGAAATACTGGTGTTATAGGTTTTTTGTGTATGGTAGGACTTCCTTTACCAACCTTCCCTCTGTCTCAGAAAGGCAGCAAAGGTGTATGTAAAGTTACATATCATTAGCATTTAGCTTCTTTTATGGAGGATTTCAGAATCAGAATAAGCCTTGCCCTTATGGTATCTAAGCATTTCCACCTGCAGAAGGGTTTATAGTTAGAAATATGACAGTTGAACTTTTAAATTACTCTCCCAGGACCCAGCATGCTTATACAGGGGCATGGAAGATATCGGGAGTGCATCACCCTTGTTCCTGGCCTTAGCTCACAGGTTAACCCAATTACAGTAAATATCTCAGCCCTCTGTAGCCCAAGCTGTCTGGCAGTCAGTCTCATTACCTGTAACCAGCTGATTTCCCTTGGAGAAAAAGGGCCTTTTACCACAGAGGGGAGACTAAAGCTTGGCTTAGCTTTATATGGCCAAAGCAGACTATTCCTGAAAGAATTCAAAATGGGTGTTAATTGCTTTGCCTTTAAAATACTAGGCCTATTTCTGTCATCTGTACTTAAAGAAAGCAGTTTTCTTTTTAGTGATTGTTTTTCAAGTGAATGAAACAGGTTTGTGTGATGTCTTGCACTTGAAAGCTGAAGAGTGAGATAAATATTGCTTATTTAATTATTCTGTCTATCAGTGTTTTTTTGCAGAACCTGAGAACTTGTAGGTACTAAAGCTCTCCAGAAATATTTGGCTTTGCAATAAGGTTCCCTTAGCTTCCTGTTCAGTCTGTGATCCCAGCCTATTTTATACAGCTGCTGAAACCAGGGGGTGGGGAGTAGCTCATATTTACCACTTTTGTAAAGGGTCTTTGTGAGATCTAGTTCAGATCAGTTATCTTAGAAATGGGGAAACTCATAGAGTTTTCACAACTTATGCTAAAAAGAAATACAAATGTCATTAAAGTAAGAAACCCTGAATGCATTAGCCTTGGAGTAAGACTAAAATCTCGGGGTCAGTGCATTCCCAGGAGCCTGCGACACAGCATTGTCCATGTGTAGATATAGAACCTGAGAGTTTAAAAGTAGATTTTTTTAGTTATGTAAATAAATAAATTAATTAGCTGTAAATGGAACTAGAATAGGGTAAGATGTCTTCCTCTAAGAGCAGTAGGATTTATTACCCTTTCTGTTCTTATATGTTGATCTAAGGGTTATTTATCAAGTGGTTTGAAAATATAAATCTCCTTTATGCTTTAATTTGTATTATGTTAACTCCTACTGGTGCTTTTCCCCCTGTTTGCCCCTTGGGCTTGTCCCTCATTCTTATCACTCCCTCATCCTTCTGGCAGCAGTAGGTAGCAAAGTGGCAAAAACAACTGTTGCTCTTGAGCTTTATCTATGACTCATGAGAAATCTATGCATCACTCAGATGTTTTCTACCTTTTGTGACTTATGTACTCCCTTCACTCCATGGGATGCATTTAGGATCCCGTTGGAAGCAATTAGATATGAAATATGAACATATATTTATTAAATAATCACTATTTTCACTGTTCCCTCAAGTGTGATTTATCAGCACTACAAACTCAAGGCTTGGTGTAAGGTATATCCTCTCACTGTTCAAAGAAAAGAAAAATAAACACAAGCAGCAGGTACAGACTGTATATGGCTGCTGAGCTCTTCTGTCATTGGCAAGCTAATGAGAGGGGTTGTGGTAGTCTGACGGGAGGCATTGCCTTTTGATAGGTCTGGAGCTGTACATGAAGTGGATTCTCAGAGATTTCTTCATGAGTGTTGGGCATTTTTTGTTGTTTTCTGTTTGTTTATTTGTTTGGTTGTTTTTTTTTTTTTTTTGTTTCACTGAAGCTATCTTCCGGTGCAATGTGCAGACCCAAACATCTGAGATATTGCCAAGGAGAGAATTTCTGCCCTGTAAATCAAACAGCTTGGTTTCACTATAACCTTTCTGCCAAACATCAGCCCAGCCTGCCAGTCACAGCTTCTAGGGGTAATGATGAGCACAGACTGGAACTGATAGTTCAGCTGGAGACGGAAGCAAATTTGATGCTTTCATGTGTATATGCAAAGTGGCACAACCCTTTTTTCTACACTGTGGGCCAGCAAACAGTGGTGAGGCATTTACTAAACTGCCAGAGATATAAATGGGGGGAAATCAACATTGATTATATTAGAATATGTTTCAGTATTAACAGATACTACATTTTTTTCCTTAATGTGATTGAACAGGGAGTAGCTGGATCTCAGGGGAAATGCATAAATATATTTGTATGTGTATCTATCTATATTCAGAGAATCAGAAATCACTGTGTTGAGAATGTTGGGAAGACTGACAAGTCAGGCCAATTTTGAACTGTAAGACTAAAATTTACCAAATTTGCTCCCTACCGATATGTTTTGTGCTAATAGTTAAATCTCACTCAGAATTAATCATCACTATGTATACTAACTGTAAGCTCCAATTTTCTAAATTACCTGAAGTATCCGGTGCCATGGGGCTTGTGCTGTACAGTTAGCATTGATGGCTCTGGCCCTTGGTTTCTCCTAGCTGAAGAAGGTGACCACCTTGGTGTGGGAGCCCATCTACAAGATTAGTCAAAATTAAAGTTGCCTTCTTTCATGTTTTTCCTTCCCTGGTATTTTATTGCTATCACCCCCTCACAAATCAGGTGTTCTCCTCTGCTCATGGTTATGTTCGTGTTGTTTTCTTTAGTCCTTTCAGACATTCCGGAGAATGTCTTGCCTATTTGCAGTCACTTATTATCTGTTCTCTGACAATTTTTTGTTACTTGGATGGCTCCTAATATAACTACAACCACCCTTGTCACTCTCATGATCACATTGGTCATACACTTAGTAAAAGGCTTATACATTGGTCTGACACTGCCATCATAATGTTACTAAGTACATGCGTACTATTTATAATTACACTATTCTGTTCATTTATATTTGGTAAAAATACATGACTTTATTTTACCACTTGTGCTAGTATCTCACCAAAGATGAGGAATAGATGATTATCTTTCATATTGGTGGGAGCTCAATATTGGAATCCCAAAGGGATCTCTCTGAAAAGCTCTTTAACATGCACATAAATGATATTAAGAAGTTTATAACTATCTAGGTGACAGTATCTGCCAACAATATAAACTATTCAAGAATTAACATCCAGGGTAAAAACGATATGGGTTGTGAAGAAAGGCAGATGTATCTTAGCTACTGAATAAAGACAACAATACATAGCAAATATAGGTGTATAAAGTGAGGTAATAAGGAAAAAAATTCCTAACCTAATATTTCAATTTTTGGTCTCCAAGTTAACCACTATTACTCAATAATGGAATACTGGGAATTTAGTAGATACTTCTCCAGAAACCTCAGTTTGGTATGTTCAAAAAAGAAACCAGAGTTTAAAAAAATATTAGGGAAGAAGTAGAGGAAAACAAAATAAAGAGCATCATTATACTGCTGGATAGCCCTGTGGTACAACAGAATCTTAAATACCTTATAAACATTTCTGGTCTTCTCCACATTGAAAAGAAGGGCTCAACAGGGAAAAGCATAGAGAATTAAAAACTGCACTGAGAGAATTAAGTGAGAATTAAAGGTATATAGCAACTCCTTTATGAGAAATAACTGAGTGAACTACCACTCACAGCTTTAAAAATGCTACTATACAGACCATTTTCTTAATTTGCAATAATAATTTCCAAAACCTGACTTTTAATGCAGCTAGGTGGGCATTTCTCATTATTCTTTACCCCTTTTGCATCACTTTGCCAGGAAACTGAGTTTTCTGTTGAAGAAAATAGACAGATTGCTCTGAATCATTGTATCAAAGGTTTAAAAAAGATGGGAGAGAGTTGCAGTGTTTCTTAAGTAGGGGGAGAGTAGCTTTATGTTATAGGAAAAAAAATAATTAGATTCCCTGCACATCATTTCCTTCTGACAAATCCAGAATTTTCTTTGACCCTTTTCATATTATTAACTCAGTATTTATTAGCTTTGTTCTGAAAAAATTCCTGGGAGTCAGAATTGAGCTGTCTGATCTATAAATCTCTGGCCTCCTACTTTTTGCCCCTTAAACATCCCAAACCAACTGATTTTGTAATTTTTTATAGTTTTAAGAGCTCACCCATCCTTCAAGATTTTACACAGGTAATCTGTAATGGTTTAGAGGTCTCACTAATACGTGTAAAACACACAAGACATTTCCTTTTCTATCTCTAACCCATAATTGTCAATGGATTTTAAGAGCTTTCTGTATGACTGAGTTCGTCTGTATTCCTGGAATTGTCTGCACAGTTAGTACTTCTCATTATTGTGAACTTTTGTTCTCTAGATGAATCTGCTGAGTCTTTTATCCATATGATCTTGGTTTACTTGGACCTATGTAATGATGGTTGTGCACAGCTTTTAGTATTTTTATCATTGCTCAGTTTTTCAGCAGACTTGCCTTCATTGAAAGGGTTGACCTGAGTCATATGTATGCATTAGTGATCCTCATCCTTTATTCCATTGCTTGCATTTCTTCAGCAAGCTTTTTCATATGTATTAATTTCACTTCTCTGTGGTGTGCAGTCCTTCAGGAACAAGTTGCTCCAGTGTGGGTCCCTCACAGAGCCACAAGTCCTACCGGGGAAAACCTGCTCCAGAATAGGCTCCACTCTCCTCAGGTCAGCAGGTCCCTGCCTGGACCCTGTTCTGTCATGGGCCTCCCATGAGGTCACAGCCTCCTTTGGGCATCTTCCTGCTCCAGCATGTGCTCCTCCATGGGCTGCAGGTAAATCTCTGTACCCCCATGGGCTGCAGGAGCACAGCTGCTCCATCATCGTCTGCACCATGGGCTGTAGGGGAACTTCAACTCTGGCACCTGGAACATCTCCTCCATCTCCTTCTACACTGACCTTGGTGTCTGCATTGTTGTTTACATGTTCTCGCTCCGCTCTTAAATGTGTTATCACAGAGGCATTACTATCGCTCCTGATTGGCTCAGCCTTGCCCAGTGGTAGGTCCATCCTGGAGCTGGCTGGCATTGGCTCTGTAGGACATGGAGGGAAACTTCTGGCAGCTTCTCTATCTAGACCTGGCCACAGGAGCCCAATAAAGCCTTCAAAACCTGTCTATTAACATTTAGTTTCAGAAAACAGCAAGAACGGGTTTAGATTCTCCAGCTGTATGGAAATGTCACTGCTGAATATGTTGATTAAGAGGGAAAAGTCTATTTGGGGTATGTAGAAGTACACAGCCCATTCCTATCCATCAGGTCCATTAGGTCATTCATATTTCAAACACTAAGTAGCTGTGCTTTGTTGGAGTTACAGTTCCGATGATTGTGTCATGGAATTTAATGCATATTTTCATCTATCCACAGTCTACTTCTTGATATATGTTAAATAGAATCACCTGAATTATTTGCTTGGAATAAACAGTATGATACACTTAGTATTCTCCTTTTTCTTCGGAATCATTTGCAAAATGAGACAAATTGCTAAACAATAATTTGAAAATGTTTATCCTGGGTTTTTTTAGGGTCTAGAAGATATTTGTTGATGGGGTTATAGAACAATTTAACTTCTTGTCTAGTCATACACATGTGACCAGTCGCTGTCAGCATACGCTCTGATGTGTATGTATATGCTGCGTGTGGTTCCTCATTGGCAGAATGGAAGGTTTTGAAAGAGAAATAAATGATGAAGGATGAATAAAGAACAATCATGCTTTCAGGTAGGAAGTTTTGGACAAATTATATGTGGTAAAATTTATGAAACTTTCAAGATTTGCAAACAGTTTTCATGAATAAGCCATCATAGCACACATTAACCTGGAGTGCTATGACGCTACGAATAACAGTAAAGTGCAACTGCCATTTATTTCTGCAATATTTATTCAGTAGCAGGTTCTGGAAGAAGAGCAAATAGCTTATTTGAACCATGCCAGTAAGGTTTAAATTCCATTACAATCTTTGATACAGCAGTAAATTGCAATAAATACTAAAGGACTGCTTGGGAGCACAAAAAGAAATTACACAGAAACACTTCTTTTCCCATTCATATAAACCAAATACAATATTGTACTGATGTGCTTGAAACAATAGTTACAGCAATATGTTTTCAATTTATTTTTTTAATGAAGTATCAACATTTCCTATAAGTTTTGGTCAAATTCGTTCTAATTTTGGTCCTTCTTGGGTCAGAATAATTCCAGAGCATCAAAAAAAAATAAAAAATTAAAAATGTAAAAATACCCACGTACACAATTTTTTTACTAAGTGACTTTGTTGGTAGAACAAATTATGGAATGAAACAGTTTTAATGGACCATAGGAGATGTGGACAGGTTACTTAAGATTTGCATAAGCTGTTTGGGCTTTAGCAATATTGTATTTACACATAATGCCCTCTTCTAGAATTCAGAGAAGGCAAACTAAATTTAAAGTGGCAGGTATTTGTATAGCAAACTTAATTTTAAGAATGACAATCATTCAGCTGCAGTTAAAAGGCCAGGTAGAAAGAGTATTTGGGGGACTGTGTAAAACAATGGTTTGGTGTAAACAGGAATGAAATATATTGCTTTAAATAATTTTACAGTTCGTATATTTTAGAGCCATCCCTGCAAAAAAGGGCAGATTATGTTAAATTACTCTTCCCTGAGTGGAAAAAACAAATTTACATCTCTCTTTTAAAACCGAACATTTAAGAGTAAATACTACAACTGATTTCCTAACACTTTTGAGGCATATTCTATCTGTCTATATAAATGGGACTTTCTGCAATCCATTGTATCAGTGTTGAGCTTACTCTGTGATACAAATTGCTTCTCATTATTTCTTCCTTTGCCTACCATTGTGTCATCTGACAGTTTAGGCATTGACAGCTTCATGTTTCTTCTAGATATTCAAGACAAAGTTGCATAATATCTGTCTCAGTAACAACCTCTGTGGAAGTGCACTGTGGACATTGGTACTGTGTTTTATTAGAGCCTGCTATGAACCAGTCATATTTGGATGTCACTAAGCTAATTGTTAATCTGCTGAGTGTATGTTCTAGTGATATTGGATATCATAAGATTTTAAATCAGAATTCCATGCTGTACTAAGTCAACTGCCTTACAGAATTACATAACATACGTCTTCCTTACATTCACATTTATTAGTCAGTGTCCACACTCATTAGACAAAGAAGTATCCCCTGAGCCAATTCCTTCTTTTTCACCGGTTTTCAATAAAACTTGTTGATAAATTTTAAACATTCTACCCCTCCTTAATTCTTTGAAGATTAAGATTTGTCTCATTTTTTTGCAAACCCTTGCTCATGAACAACAGTAGAATAGCTAAAATGAAGTGACTCAGATCACACACTGCTTCAGTGCCGCTGACACAGAATTAATACATTCCCATTTCAAAGATTCTATGCTAACACCAACCTCTCCCTGAAATGATTACCAAATTTATTTTCCAAAGACACTTGAATTCTAAGTTGCTCACAGTTGGTTTAGAAATAGAAGAGGAGGTGAAATACTTTGAATAAATTATTCCTGAGCTTTGCATACAAACTATACAGATGATTTTTACTGCTGAAGAGTGATTGTATAAAAAGAAGGGCACAGGACAGGATTTAGCTTCTGTTTTTCATTAGCACTGCAGAATCTCAGACTATGAAAAATACTTGACACTACTAGTTGAAATAAAAAATCACTGATAGTTAAAAATAACTAGATTTTCTTCAAGAAGTTGAGAAAATCCTTCTATCCCTTGGAACTATGTCTTCTGACTCTCAGAGGGGCACAAATACTGATCAAGAGACAAGGAAAATAACAGCTGAGTCATCTTCCACAGACACCTCCCCTGCTCCAGTCAGACAGAACCTCCACATTTTGGGTATAAACTTTCTCCTGCTGCTGCTCTCTTGTGCTTCCAGAAAAAAACTTATGGATTCAAGAGATGAAGGCACAGAAGTACAGACACATATGGAAGCACATACAGTACTGTGTGAATTTTGATGGAATAAATGGACCTAGCAAGTGAAAAGTGTTTTCATAGCCTTATTACTGTACTGTGTTGAAGGCTTGGCTTTTGAGACAATACCTCAGTATGCTTAATCCTACAACAAAAACAGAGCTTGTGCCAAAACTGAAAATATTTTAAGCTGCACAAGAGAAAAAGAACCAAAACAAAAATGTGATTTAAGTAGAAATTGAAACAAAGTGGGTTTTTGCAAAACAAATGTATTAGATACTTTTTGGAGATCTTTTTGTTGGATACAGAGAACTGTTAAAGCCTCTTACTTCGTTAAGCAACTCTAGGCAATAAAAATTCTTTTTTTTCAATTCTGAATAGTGAATGTGATAATTTTTCTACCTTAGAAAAAATGAAAAGGCACAAAAGTAGAAAAAAAAAAGGGGATATAAATGTTGGGGGAACTGCAGTTTAAAGTAGATGTCTCAGAACAAAATTACCTTGGTCAAAAATGTGTGCTTCAGCATCTGCCACCCTGTTCTTCCCTGCAGACTGAGAAGAGTGACTGGGCCAGTCAGGACCCTGTGATGCTACTGTTCTCTTACAGCAGTAACTGAAGAGGATGAACCATCACATTTTATTGTGTTGGTTCAAGGTGACAGACTAAGTCTCAAAATCATGCTGAAGAGGGGAAATTTAAGGTGAGTTACATGTTGCTATGTTTTGGTTTAGCATTTAGCATAATCCCATAAATCCAGGGGCTAGAATTTTGAGAACATTAGGTGCACGTTAAACCTAAAAGATCTTGAAATTGCAGACACAACATACCCTCCGTCAAACAGAAATATCTGATTTTTTTAAAATTCCAAAATAACCTCCAGCTGATGGAAATTCCATCTCTGTATGTGCAGGGATCAAAGATATAAATGAAAACTGGAATTTTCCCTTATACTAGTAAAAAAATGCTGGAATGAATTTAAGGGTAAGTTCTAAAGCCTACATAATGGAAAAAAAAATCCTTGTATGTCTACAGGGTTTTTTGTGCATGCAGAGGTAGTGTCATGACTGACAGGCACATCATTTTTCTGAACATGAAAATGCATAAAAATCATGCTCTTGATGAGCAAAGTAGTCACCTTTCCCTTTTTACTAGATTGGAAAAGCTGAAGAAGATGGATTCTTCAGAATTTGTTCTCATTTTTGTTAAATCATTGAGTATTTTTGGCTCACAGTTAATATTTCTCCAGAGATATGTGATAGGAAGTAGACATGTACACACACAAGTCCACTTAAATTCCCAATTTTATATTGAGCAGTAGATTTAAATGATAATTTTCAACTCTCGCTGCTGTTTATGTCATTAGAAGGATGTCACCCAGGGTGACGTTGTCACCCTTGTACCATTGCCTTAAGACTGATTCAGAGCAAAGGGTGCCATCTGTTTCTTCAGTGCTATTACTCTGTGCAGTACCTCGAATTTTCCTTAGAGGCTGCTCTATCTAAGTCTGCTTTGTGTAGCTTACATAGTCAGATGTGTTTGAAGACAGGATAGATATGGCTACAGATGGCAAGAACTGCACCTCTAAGAGAGGAATTCCCCATGCTTTTCCAGATCTGTAGTTAAAAGTGTGCTATGGCATACAAGTTAGCGTGCTACTGTAAATATAAATATACAGCAGATGGGAAAAGAGAGAGAACCATTTTGAGTAATATGTTTATATTATTTGGAAATGTAAAGAGCACATCTGGTACAGATGAACAGCAATCAGGAAGTTATGACAGGGGGAAAAGGGAGGGAATGTTACAATCAATTGTGTTAAATGAGTTTTTCAAACAACCAAAGTTATGGCCCTTGGAGCCTGGGGAAGTGGTTTGTTCAAAGCACAGGGGAGGGTGGAATGAGCCCAAGCCAAAGAATCTGCTTGGATCAAGATCCTGCTTGGTGAATGTAACGAAAAGGTCATTCACAAACCACTGCATTCCAAATGCAGATGGATTTGTGGGTTACATTATCTGGAAAACTCAAAAACAATGTAAATGAAATACAGCTTATTTTTGGAGAAAGGAACTGGTGAAAGAGGAGTTGGGTATATATATACGTTGTGAGAATGTTATGTAAAATCTTTCCCACCATCAAGACATATTTCTGTATATTTTGTTTCTTTGGTTTTAAATTCTCTAGTTTATTGTTATTTGAAAAGTCTGTTTGCTTCACTGGGATATGCATTTTATGGATTTCTTTTTGGATACTTAATCCCTTTGGAACATAAAGGGAAGGTGAAGTTTCCTGATATTAGTGGGTAAGTGAAGCAAAATGTTCAAAGCAAAACTCTTGATTCTGACTGTAAATACCACAGTTAAGGTTCAGCTTAGATGACTGCCCCAAAGGTTTGCAGAATAACAGCAACAAGATGTTGTGGCCACCTTACTTGCGGGCAAAATCAAGCCTCTTCTGTTACAGTTACTTAATTTGTTGGCTTGTACCTTTAACTGAACAAGATGAAAGCATAAGCAGCTGGATTAGTGTCTCCAATTCAAATATCAGAGCTCAAAGGTAAATTTGATGACTGTTGATCACAAACAGTGAGGAAATATTATTCTTTCAGAATATCTTTTGATTTTAGAATATTAAAAAGACTACAACAGCAAATAGCCATCTTTCAAAGGAAAGAAAACTGAAATAGGACCTTACAGCCTCAATCCAGACAAAGTGTCAAAGCAAACATTTTAAACAATGGTGATAATGCACAATAAGTAAAAGCTATTCACTCAGAAAATATATATTTATGTGGTATGAGGCTCTGGTGAAAGAAGTAGGTGACCATAAAAAGAAGTGCATTTTAAAATATAAGCAGAAGATGGCTGAGTTAAGGCTGAAAGGACATTCAAATTCGGGTGTTTCATGTATTATGGGCCCCTCATTTTATGACTATAACGTTTAATAGAAGGATTTTTTTACTAAAAAAGCAAATGAAGCCCTTCTATTCCATCCTTCCTTATTTCTCATTGAAATGCTACCCAGTGCATACAGAACTGAAGCACAGAAATGCAAAAGAGCAAAGCCACAGCTGGAAGGAGGAGGAAACAGATGGTTTTTTCCCACTTGGGAAAATTGTCCCAATTAAAAGAAACTATTCACCATAAATAGGGCTTAGAAGTTGAAATGTCACATTTTTCATAGACTGAAAGTTAAATGCATGATTCCTATTCAATTGAAGCCGGCTTCTATATAATTTTGAAGTGTTTCATTTTATTTTAGGTCATTTTAGTCTCTCAATCACAGTAAGCTTGAATTTTCAAATGAAAGCTTGTTACATGCCATAAACCCAAGATTTTCAATTTTCAAGAGGTCAGTGTGGGCATCTACCATTTTGAAGCTTTTTTCCCCAAACTTGTTGCTTTGTGCAAACCCTGTGAAAGCAAGTTCTGTTCCTGTGAAAGATATTCAATCCCACAAATTGGCTTTTGCCAGGAAAACAAAACAGTAAGGTGCAACTAGGTCCTCCACATTCATGGCACGGACCTCTTCTGTATCTGCTGGTAGGTACTATTGTCTGCTTTGTGGTTTTCTCATCTCCAATACACGTTGTGTGGATTTCAAAGCTATTGCTGAGAGTGCAAGCACTGTTGAGGGGCTGAATAGTTAACTAAGGCTCTGCTTTTGCCTTTTTAAGCCTGAACTCTTCAATCCTCAATTCCTCCAGTAACCTCCCCCTCTCTACCTTTTCTTCACCTTCCAGTCCATGTAAGGTGTTACAGCTCTCAGAGTCTAATCGCATTACTTCTTTTTTTCTCCTCTCTTCATGGGATTCAGGGATAGAAAGAGAGAATAAGGAGAAAAAGTGTTCTCAGTTTCAAATCCAGCCCTTACACCGTAACAGCTTCTAAGAACATGGAAGTGCAATTCCAGGTGAAGTGCTGCTCACCTCTGTGCGAGAGACTGGAATGTCAGTGGTTAATGACTCAAACCAGTTGTCCATTTGCAAAAGCAGTAGGTGCTTTGCTGATGATATGTAGAGGAACTGCCCAGGTGCAGAGGGGGTGCACGCCCACCACGGGAGGCTACAAGTCTCCAAAAAGGCGGAGTTCCTTTTGTCAGACTTGAAGGAGCAATTATTTATAAATAGACTATGTGTAAACTAAAGGTATGAAGAGATATGCAATCAATTTATGAAAAAAAAAAAGTGTATTAATCTGTACTTTTTTTTTGTGAGTTAACTCACATAACACATGCAGGATGCATAATCTTCCATCGCACTTATTCATTTCAATCCAGCACTGATGTTAACACCAACTTACTGACTGAGAAAAGAAAGATTTACCTTGCTACATGAAACACATATTTACCTTCCAAGTGGGATTTTGAAATAATTTTCATCCAAGATTCTTCTATAAATGGGAGGATTACATCACATTATCACTGTGCTACAAATTTAGGTACACAATATTCCCCAAAGGAGCTTTAACAACTGAAATGTTTTCAAATATGTAACTGCTATATTTTGTTGTCTGGCAAAATGACACAGGGCCTCTCCTCTGTAAGAGGTGCAGGTGTGGGCTGGAGAGACCTGCAGAGGCAGTATCGCTGACCCAGTGTTTTGGTCTTGTTTAATACCCTGTGACACAGAGCTTGACTGTACTTAACATTGTTCTTTCAGTCTCCAACATTTTACATTCATGCGAATAAGCCAGACCAGGAGGCAACTAAGATAAGGTACATGTCTTTACCTCTGCCTTCCCTGAATTCTCTTCCTTTGGCTGTTTTATTAAGATTATTATGACTTGATATTATTTTCTCCCTCTTTTTATCTCCCCTCACCCCCCTCCCCCTTTTTTTCATTAATATTGTATCTATCATTTCTATCTGGGCTGTGAGAGAAGGTGAAAGAGGTGATTTCTTCCTGTCAGTCTGCATAAAATCCAACTAGAGAGGGGAGGGGTAGTACCTTGTGGTGGTTGCTAAGGGTTCCACTGTAGACAGTACATGCCATTCAGGGCTTCCTGCTGCTCTTATTAACAGCATCCAAAAGGTCTGCCACATAAACTCGTACATGCTCTGGAGCCAGCTTTTCATGGGCTGACAGAAGAGTGACACGGGTTCATACTGCTTTATTACTGAAGCACTGAGGCATTTGGGTGCTATGTGGAAAAGCAGGTCTCTTATTTTGACAGGATGGAGAACGATACAAAGATAGTCTGCGAAGAATGACATAAAAATCATTACTCACCTTTATCATAACTGAAAGCTTGGTAACTATTCCATCAGTCACCAGCATCTTAAATGCCTGCCTCCCTGACATGAAGAGCCGGATTCAGATTTCATTTTCATGAAATATCCAGTCACCCAGAGACTTCTGCTTTATACTGGGGTAACAAAAACCCAGGTCATGCTTCCTGCAAGTACTTCTCTTTGTGTACTTCTTGATGCTACTGAACTCCTACTCTCTTTTTTCACCCTTACAAAAGTGTCCTTAACTGCAGTTGATTTCACATGTGTTACTGAATTTGGTTTGCTAAATTGGCAGCAAGCAAAGTTGAAACTAGTTGTCAGGTATTGAGTCAGCATTAGAGGCACTAATGCAGAAGTAACAATTAAGATGTAAGATGGCTGAAATCAGTGAGCTAAAGAAAAGAAAAGCAGTAAAATCAACTTTATCCGTTACTTCTCATGGACTTCATAGACTGCACTTTGTCAATAACATGAGCATTCACAACATGCAGTAAAAGTGCAAAGTACTTCATAGGCACCTTCCTTAAAAGAACTCATGCTCCACACAGTTTGATATTCAAAGAGATAATATCTCCTGAAAAAGTAATGTAGAGATGGTGTGAATCTAAACAACCAAGAGATTGGTCCCAAGACTTCAGGAAGTTTGCAGCTGCTTACTTCATATGTGTGTGCCTGCATTTGACTTACAGCTTTGATGTTTTAATTTGTCCACTACATGTTTAATTAAAAGACAAAACGGAGAAAAGAGACATATACCCAGAGAGGAGTCTATGTCGTCATGGCATTCTTTGTCCAAGTAAACAAAAGTACAGCAGAGTTAGTGCCAGGCAGCAGGTGCAGCTCAGATTTAGCGTAAGTAAAGGTGTAAGGTCAGACCTGTTACAATAAAAATACATTAACCTCATCTTCCATTATTATCTACTGCTACTTCTTTCTAAGAAAAGCATGCTTTTGTAGAAGGATAAACAATGTATATTTTCACAAGGAGTCCTCAAAATTTCTCTGTCTCAGGAAGTGATTTATTCATAACCACTCTGGGTATTTCTACCTTGTCATTCAAAGTAGCTATCAACTTGATGGGTTTGCCTCTATCTCCATGAACATAGATATCTATTAAACTAACTCCTCGGAACAAGATGTATATCCAACAATGCCTGTATTTTCTCCTAACACCATACCTTGAGTCTTTCCACAGATCCATATCGAATCTCCATAGTTTAGTACCTATTTTTTCACAGTAAAAGTTTTTGTTTTCCCTCTAGCAGAAGTATTATGACATATTCCCTTGTGCTGTAAGATTAGTGGAGCCTAAATTAATCTGAATGTGATTTGTCCCCAGTACTCCACCCTTCATGAACAAATAAATCACACTTCATTTTTAGTCAGGTAGCAACTCTGTATGGTTTATGCCCAATCTAAATGCAGCAGGGAAGGTGTACATAGAAGGACTTCCACTAAAGCTGATGCAGGTTGAGTAAAATAGATTTCCTTGTGTTATTTTAGTCTCATCACTGAGGGTTTTTTGCTTTCTTCCCTTTCACATTTCTCCCTCCTCAAAAGGGATGCACAATCATGCTTATTAAAATGTGAGAAGAAAGCTTTGGTAGAAGGAAAGTGATGAATTTCACATACTTATTTTTTAAAAAATGAAAATCTGTTGGAGGTAATTTTTCAGATTAAATCTGAGGAGGAGAGGAAAAACAGATTAGAAAATTATCAAAGAGAGAAAGAAATTGAACTGATATTTGGGGGAAGTAAGTTATAAAGACATGTAAGCCCACAGGAAAAACTCATCCTTCACCCAGACAATTTTCTAGGAATGCAGAGTCAACTTGCTATTCCAAGGTCCTGTTTTCTCCCCATCTGTTGCATGTCAACAAAAAAATATTTCCTCCTAATATTTTGCAAACAACTGGTCTTCAAGAGCAGGCCAAGAGAAGTTGTTTGTTTCCATACATTGCTTTCAATAACTAACCTTTCATCTTCTGCAGAGTGCTTTCTCTGATATGACAGGTGTGGATCCAGCCTTTCCTTTCCAATCCCATAGGGATGTGTAAGTGATTCAGCCCCTGCAAAGTGCCTCTTGAACTGCACCGAAATTTGTGATTGAGGGCTTTTGTGTTAGCATTGAGCTCATGAAGCACCAGTGTAGCTGTAGGGTTCAGAAGCACTTAATTTTTAAAGTGAGAGTTTTAAAAGCATGCTATGTTCTGATGGATATTATTTTTCTATTTTATTTTCTCTTTCCCCTGAATAATCCAGAATACACTATAACAAGGAAAGTGTATGGGGAATGTTTGCTGCACAGCATTCAATCTGCATGAACCTAAATTATTTCATGGTAAAAACTTAGCTTTATGATTGTTTGGACCTTCTCTAAACCTTCTCCTTTCACTCTGGTCCTTATGTATAGAAGACAAATTACATTGTTAAATAAATTTGTTAAAAAGCCCCCAAGCACCTGACCTACGCAGAAGGCTGAGGACTGCTACACAGTTCTTAAATCTGTCATAACTGAAGGCCAATCTCCTTTGGATTAATATGTAAGGGTTGTCTCTTTTGCACAGTACATTTTCAATCCACCTCTGCTGAAACATTGTCCTTTTTGTATGACCACAGTGGGTTACAGGTACTCCTTGTAAATTAAGCGCCTGAAGAATGCAGTTCATTTTTCCTGGTTTGTGGGCCATTTCCACACATGACATTGATTTTTATTAATTCATTCACTGCTTAATGATCACTGCAATTGGAAAAAAATAAATAATTAAATCAAAAGAGAGATCAGCCTTGCCTGTTCATTTATTCATGGTGGGGTATTTGCCAGCCCCTCTGAGTCCTCTGCATTCACTTCTGTACTTGTACTTTATATTTCCTGTCCCTTCTCATCCTGGGAGATAAGATTGCCCAGTGACTCTGACCATTATATCAGAGGCATTTATTCCTAGAATGCATACATTTGAAATTGCCTGAGAATTTAGTGACATTTTATGCTGGGTGCTCTATCGGTTTGACCAGTATGGGCAAAGGCAAACATGTGAGCAGACTGTCCTTGCCCTAAGACTTTAGCCAATAACAGCATAGAGACATATAAACCCAAGATTACTGACCCCTCTGCTAAACACCCTCCTGAACTGATTTACAGAAAGCAGATGGTCTTCATCCAGAAAGACTTTAAACCACAAAGGGCTAAATACTCCTCGGGACTCAGTATAAGTATTCAGTAATCAATTGGCTTTGTAGTGCACAGAATCTGTGGGATTAGGCAAGCTCTAAAACTGCAACAGGGGAAAACTAAGGGCCAGTCTCCTACCAATGAAGCCTGTTGTCAAATAAAGTTAGAATAAATTAGCAAAGAGAAAACTTTGAGAGGTCTCTCAACTCTGCTTTGGAATGTTTTTTTTTTTTTGTAATTAGAGGACAAAGGCCTAGAGCCTGGACTTTTAAGCTCTGAAGGACAGGTCATGAAGCATCCATACCCAGTTGGAGAGGCTAGAAAACGTCTTTTTTTCTTTAATCAAGAAGTAATAAAAATAAAATTGTCAGCGTGATTTAATGAAAAATTCCTGGCAGGAAAAATTCTCACACTCCAATAACCTCAGCATTGAATAAATGCTTGCAAAATGTAGTTTTTCTGCCTTCAGCAAACATGAGAGTTGGTGATATCTGAGTGTCTGATGGGATAGTTTGCAGGGGCATAATCTTGACATGGTTATGGTGGCATGCACACTACATTTGTTTTTCTTTCACTGAATGCTGAAGGCTGGATGGCTGCAGAGGTGCAGGATGTCTAGTCTTCCAAGAAACTGAAAACTGAGTAGGCCATTGGTGTTTCACTGCTTATGTGTAATCAGCCCCAGCAGATTTCTGAGGCACGTTAATAATCAGAAAACTGCTGAGCCTCTGGTTATGTTGACAGAGATACAATTTATTCCAGCCAAATTCCAGCTTCCACAAGCTCTCTGGTGCTGCTTGCTTGTCCTTAATTGCAGACGAAAGGAGTGTCTTCTTCAGCTCTTAAGTCACAGTAGTAGCTGTGCGTGGAATCTCCTGCTAAACCCTGTTTCTCTCTTTGTAGCTTGTTTTCTCCAAACACTACCTCAGGCACCCAGGAGGCTCAAGTGTGTAGCTAATAATAGAACTGGTCTTGACCTTCCAGCTCAAAACTACAAGAGTCTACTTGCTAAGCTAAAAGTAAATCACCTTTGAAGGAAAGAAGGGAATGAGGAGCACAGAAACATCTTTACAAGTGAAGAACATCTCCTATACCCAGTTCTTCACAACTTTCTTCTTGGAATTCTGCAACTCTGAATTGGAACAAGGATTAGTTCTGGATTTCTTTTGTTGAAAAATTTAATTTGGCCTAGTTGTCTTGCAACAGGTAAGTTAAAACTTGAGGTGGACCTGGAATTCAGCCGAGGAATGATGTGGAAATTAATGAGTGGCAGTATCAGCTGTTGTAAGAATAGTGATTGGGGTGAAAGCAACTTCACCAGGAAGCCGTAGGGGACTATAAAATAAAAGAGAGAGGCAAACCATCATCCTAGGTTAGTGGTATGGTGGCATAGAGTTAGAAAAAGGTATTTGTAAGAGCAAGAGGTTGATAAAAGACTGAATATTTTTGCTTTTCTTGTTCACTTGGAACAGACCATATTTAACTGTTTTTTCTTATAATATAAGCCTCAAACCTAGAGCTGGCCAACATCTTCTGTCTTTGAAGCCACTCCTTTGGATGTCCCATGGCAAATAACCTAGCACAGCTAAACATTTCCTCTGTAGGTGACACTGAGGCATGCTCTTTCTTTAGCGACTGTAATGCAATCTACAGTTTCCAAGCTTGCATCTTCCTTCTAGTTCTGTCCTCAAAACTGCATTTGCACACAGAGACATGGGTCAGTGTTAGTCAGAGAAAAGTGATTAGCATGTCTTTGTTGGCTAAAAGCTAAATTAAGCATGCTTGTGCTGTGTCTGAGAAAATGGCTTAGTTATAGGCTGTTGCTCTCTGGGGAGGAGACATACTGTTTCTTAATGTTTTTAAAGCCCTACATGAATTTATGGTGCAGTACTAATTATGGTCAGTCAGTGTATCCTCTTATTTTGGAGGCAGTCACTGAATGATACCACAGACTCATGATGATAAGCTCCCATGGCAATGAATCATAACTTTAATTGGCTGACTGGGCCATCTCTGGAATCCATTGATACTTAAAAATCCTTCAAATGTGACAGTAAAACAAATGCTGGGAGACTCTAAACCTTATCTAGTCATCCATGGAGTCTCTGAAGCCCTCCCTGATTTTGGATTCTGTTTATCTTAACTTGCTATACATGTCTGTCATTTCCTTGTTGCTGCAATGGCAAAGTCCTAGCCGGGCTCACATTTTTTCTCTCAGGAAACTTATGAGTGCATGTCCATTTAAAAATGGAAAAGCTTGTGGCCAGCCCTTTTAGGAGTTCTCTCCTCACCTCTCTCAAATGGTTTTAACAGCTGAGAGAATCCCATGGTGTTCTGGGTCTGCTGCTTGCCCTTCTCCTATGTCATCTGATGCTTGTTAGGGAAACAGCCGCCTTTCTTCAATAACTTGGGATTCAAAGCCTTTGCACCCTGGCTGGGAAACAGAGAGACCTTCACTGCTAAGATAACTTTCTAAGGCTGGCTAGATGAGCCATTTGATTTCTTCTGTCAGTTCAGTGATCCTGAAGCAGACTGGCGGTGAGGAGAGATGATGAGGTGGTAGACATGGAGCCTTGGAATTGAACACTCCAGGTCTTATTTAGGTAATGCCTTCACAGGGAAATCTCCTCTGATTTCAGTAGAAAAGGAGCCATAATGCAAGCCAAGCAAAGAGTGATTAATCTCTTCAGAACCTGGCCCAGTTCACACTTCCTTTTGACCCATGATCTTTGTTTTTGCAGAAGATCCAGATCCTGTTTCTCTATATGGACAGCTAAGGAGTATACAGTAAACACGGCTTGTTGAGTTGTCTGTTGCTGGTTATGTCCTGAAGGCCAGCTATAAGCGATGACAGCTTTGTGCCACCTTATGTGTTTTCACAAATTATTCACTCAGGATGACTGAGAGCAGAAGCTCTAGCAGAACAAAATGAGAAATTATCTGATCACCAACTCCTTTGATCCATAGGTGACTAATCAGCTCTCACATGAGCATGCTGAAATCAAATTAAATTTCTGATCATCAAGCACAGAAAGTAGGGGGGTTGCTGGAGTCCAGAGAAGGAAATGCAGCCTGTAACAATTGATACGCATGCAGGTAGCCCAGAGCATTAAACTACGGCTAGGGTATTAAGGAAAATTTATTCTGAAGTTGGAAATCCTGAATACACTGCAAAACGTCACTGAATGAAATCATGCAGTGGGATAGAGAGCATCCCCAGGCCTGTTTACTGGTACTTTAACAGCAAGACCTTTTGCATGTGCATAACTTCAAGGCTCTGTTCTCCCCAGTCCTTTCATGGGCTCGCTCTCTCTCCCAGCAGAGGCCTCACAGCATGTCTGTGAGAAAGTGTTGTCTCTACACAGGAATCCTACTTCTCAAAACAGGCAGAGAATAAACATCTGTAGGTGTAATAAATGGAATTTTCCCACACCGGTCTTTTCCTAGGCCTAGTTTTCCTAGCAGTGAATACTTCTGTGAGTAAAAACTCTTTATCTTCCTTGAATAAATCTTCTGCATTTAACTTTTCTGTTTCTTCACAGCTCACACTTATCAGCCCTGGGGCGGAGGGGGAGGGAGAATTTAGAACTATTGAGAAGTGTGAGAGTCAAAAAGTTAAGTGCTAATCAATGTTAAATCCAGGTTGCTATTTTATACTTACTGCCTCAATCTACAATAAGACAAAGTTTGTTTCCAGAGACCTCAAATAATGTTTCACTGGAGAAGAGGCATAGTGTAGAAGCAACCTTCATTCCTCAGTTCTACATTTGTAGAAAGAATTATGCTTTTTTATGTGCCAGTTGAAATCATCTATTTTAGTTGAGATTTAGCTGAAATTTAAAGAGAAGTGTAAACTTCAATGACACTTTTTTTCAAAATCCGTGTATGAGCCACTGGTACACTAGTATCAGAATGACTAATGTTGCAAGCAAACAAACCATTCTGAGGGCCAAGAGAAATGCACAAAACAAAACCAAAATGAGACAAAACCCTAAAAAATAGGAAAAAATAAAAACAAAAAAGGGAATACTAACAAGCTGGTTTCCACAGTTCATGGTAATGATCTTATTACCCTTTTTATACCCAATTTCCTACCAACATTTATATAGAGAATTTAAGTCCTTTCCTTAGGAACATCTGAAATCAAAATTTTCTGAGCTTTCTCTAGGTACCAGCTGCTTCAGTGATAAGACCTGTTCTTTTCCTCCCATAGTGTAATCCCAATCTAAAACAGTCTTTCCCCTAAAGCTGCAGCCACAAAGGATAGCAGTATTTGCTGACTTTAGAAAGGGATTTTTCAGTTTTTTCAGCATTACATTTCTCCTGACCTCACTGCTAGGCATTCATGGCACTTTAAAAGATTTCTTTTTTACTACAATACCAAGATTTACTTCTGTGCCTTCTTTGTTAAGGCTTTAGGTGCCCATTTCACAGCAGTTGATGAGGATCAAGTACAGAATCAACAATTTCTTCCTCCTTGGTCCCTGGTGATGTTTATCTGTTCGTATTTTCTAGATGCAGCCTTATTTTGCTTCACTGAAATGTAATGGAAATGTTTGTAGGCCATTCCTAAACTATCAAGGATCTACTCTATCTGTCTTCAGATATTATTTCTGGAGCATTAAAAAGTGGGTGGAAGCAGGCTAAAAATGAAAAGAAATAAAAAAAAGACAGAAAGGTATAAAAAACAGGTGGAGTTGTCAAGAGGAGATTGCAAGCTGCAGAACTTTACTTCCATAGTTTCTGCACTGAAAAGCTGCTGTTACACTATATACTGTTTTTGCCAGTGCCACATAGTTACAGTATTGTTTAGTCAGGGTCCTTAACCCAAATCTTCCACACTCATTACTACCTTTTTCCTTTTACCAACTGTCCAATTGTCACAAAAGCATCCTGCACAATCCCCCAGTCTTGAAGTTTCTCCTTTATATGGTATGAAAAACACAGAAGCTTTTTTTCTTTATATAGAGACCCTTCCTGTGGTCACCACCTCAGAAGCCCTGATGACTCTGTGAAGAGGGATACACTCATAGTAATCACATTATTGCCTCTTCTTCTCATGCCACAAGAGACAGATATGATGGAGTTATACCCAAAAGGAAACCACAATGCAGGGACAAACTGTTAAGAGCAGTTTCTCTTGGCAGCCCCTAAGGATGCTTCCCTGTAGTCCAGAAATCGCATCATCAAGACTACGGTTTAAAAATACCAGCTGCTTATCTAAACACATACACAAGATTTGTGCCATGCAGACAAGCATATTGTTGGCATTTTTGAATGTAGTGCTGCTAATAGCAGAAAATAGTGGAGGGGAACTAAGTTGCTATTACTTTTCCTACTGTGAATTGGAAACCAGATGCGGCTAATTCATGTATTAATTATGGGGAGGATAAAGGAAAGAGGCAAAGTCACATGGCAAATGGGCTATCACAGTTGTGCCAATAGGCATAAATAACTCTTGCTAGTTAGCAAACAGCACTTTATACTAAAAATAACTTACTGATATAGTTAATTTAGTAGCATGGGGAAACTCTAAACCTCCCTAGTATTTCAGGCAGGCAGGGTCAAGTAGGCAAGATAGAGAATAGTGTGCATGAAATATTTTTTCTTTTAGTTTATTCTCATTCTCTTTGTTTTTACTTAACCTGGCCCAAAATGCAGAATGCAGAGTAAACCCTGAGACTTCTCCTACCATTGTGAAGAGGCTTCTAACAATAAAAGTGTGTAAGAAAGTGCTCTTTTTCTCCTGCTTTGCTCTTACTCTTGGAATGCTTGATGCTGAACTATGTAACTAATAACTTCCTACTGTTTACGAATGGTGAACCCACAAAATATGCAGGATGATTTAGAAACTCGAGTGTACATGCCAAAATGTGAGGCCTGTACACATACAGTCAATTTGCAGAAAGTATTACTCATTCTGTACCCAGCTGAGCTTTGATTTATGAGATTAGTTTTCTATATTTGAAATATTAAGAGACACCTCTATGAGACTATCTATAAGAAATCTGTAACTAACCTAATTAGCAACACAAGGGTCCATTTCAAAAGAGAGTAAGCCGTCCATCCACTTGAAAAGACTCCTTACTCTTACCTTCATCAACTTACCCCTCTGCAGAATTCTTCCACAACTTATGCCTTCACAGCATTATTGCAATACTACCACATTTAGATTGTTCAAACCATGGTGGAAGGCTGTTTCCAGGAAATTCAAAGAAAGTGCTCTTCCAGCTTTCACAGTGCAGAGAATTCTTCCTGGATCCACTGTTTAAGTTCTGTTGCAGCAGTTAGATATTTGTTCATTTATTTGTAAAAGAGCATAGACATTCATAAAGACGGTCAAAATTTTAATGGTGATTTAGTACCCAAAACCAGAACTGAAAACATCATAACAATGGTTATTATCTATGGGTTTTTGCTTGTTTTTAATTTGGCACTGATTTTATAAACTTAAAAAATATTTTGATGTGTATTGCCTTTGAATTACTCTTTTTAACCAGTCACTGTTCTCCTTAAGTAGTAGATCATGTGATATTTCTGTTCTTTGGTTGTATGGTTAAAATAGGAGAATGATGACAAATAATAATTATGAATGATATTGACTTAACTGAAAGTGCTAAATATTTGTTTAAAATTTTAGTGTTTACTCAAGAACAAAAATACTGAAATTCTTGTCACTACCACCAATTTCCATCCATGCTTAATGTTTTCTGATCTGTTGTGTACTGAATAACATGAAACAGACAAATGTGTCATGTGCCTCTAATATGAAATTATGGATTAACAAAAACTGATGCTCAAATTCATCCTGAATCAAACACTTTGTAACATTTCCACCAATACCCAGCAGTTAATTTTTTTAATGTCTTCTGCGACTGCTGGTATGACTTTGACTCACTGCAAACCAATCCTATGTTTCACTTTTACTATCATCATGATGCTAATCTATGAAAATATTTACAGGAGTTTTAATGTTTTCGTAATACTCTGCTGTGTCAGCATTATGTTCAATTTTGGAATTTTTTTGATGATAATAGACGATCTGAATTTTTTCCATTTACATCTCTTTATTTATGCTTTCAGCAATAAAGGCACTAACTCTCTCATTAGAGCAAGGCTTTACACGACAGTTTGATTTGAGAATCTCACATCTGTGGTGGTAAAGGTGCTTGTACATTTGCACACGCATCACATCTGCATATACGTGTGCCCTGAGTTACGTTTCATGAATCTCTTAGGGATATTTTCATTAGTTATTTTTTGCAAGACTTGTTTTCTTCCTGATGTAAGCATGGAAAAGTGCCAGCACACAGGACTCAAGCAGCTCTGCTTGCTGTGTGACTAAAAAATGGGTATTACAAGCATAAACTTGAACGCCAGTTTAGAAAGTGTATAGGTTTAAAGTTTACTGGAATTGAATTGGGAATTTTTTTCTGTGGATGAGCTAACTTCCATTGATGCAGATTATTTTGCTTTTTAAATTTAGAGAAAAATCGAAGCAGTATAAATGAGAATCAGATATCAATTTTTTCCTTATCTAAAACTATCAATTACAAATCTGTTCTCAAATCTATTTAAACAAATAAAATTCATTTCCTGCAAAGACAGGAAGGAAAAACTCTGTTCACCAAAGCTCTGTATATCTGAAAATGCCTCAACTTTGTCCCATTGGATATTTCTTGGAACTCTTCCTCACTTTATAGACTTTATTCAGTTTACCGATGAACACATTCCTACTAAGACAGCCTTGGAGGGAACCAGAATGAATGTTCAGAGCTATCTGATTTCGGATTTGTATTTTGTCAGGGCATGGAACAGGGTCACAGGCAAATTCTGCTGACACAGAAAAGTTCAGATTTTAAATCTGGGCCGAGAGGAGATTGGATCCTCCCCTTCTGTTGCCATTGCAAATGACCAGGCTGGCACCTCTAGTTTTAAGAGGAATACTGAGTCTCAGCAGTGAAATGACCAGTGAGGAAAGGTCCTGCCTGCAGCCATTCATCCTCCTTTCACTTGTACATTGCGAGCAACAGCAGGATCCCAATTCAAAGCTGAAGGTTATTCGTTCCAAATGGACCTTTGGCAAGTTCAGGGGCTGGACTTTTGTGGCTTCTGACCTTTCAGAAAAATACCTGGCAAAGATGAAGAGAGCAGAGTTATGTAGTTTCTTACCAGATTAATTTATTACTATTCTGGACTCAGCAAGAGCACATAGTGTGCTCTTATTAGAATGTAACCATGGAGTTCCTAGGAATAGAGTTCATGTAGGAACTGGACAAAGATCTAGGGGAGTCCTGGACTCAGGTCAGCAGACTAGATTTCAGGTGTTCTATGTTTTGAAATACGTGTCCTGGGTAACCTTTAGAAAAAAAACATAATTTATTGTAATTGTAGTTCTCAGTCTTCAGTGTAGGGTGCTATTTCCTTTCTTATACGCATTCTTTTTCATCTGTTTGTCAAGACCATAGGAATTTCTAAGGTGGAGCATAAACTTCACCAGAAGTTCCCTGTCTTTTTTATCCTGTGTCCTACGCATGGGATCAGGGTCCTGAAGACAGGGATTGCCTGCTAAGCATTATCAGGGATTCTTAAGGTTTTTGTGGTTGTCTAATGAAAAATACAATCTTTCCAAGGAGTCCATCAAACCAGTTTTGACCTTAATCTGACCTGAATTTGAAGTGAGCGCCTCAGAGCATCCAAATTCTCATCTACAAATACTTCTATGTTAGCAATTTAATGAAAATCCTCAAATCTGGTGCAAGGACCTTTCTGTTCTCTTGCTCTTTCACACACAAAAGCATACACACACACACACCCCATCTCTCATCAGACTCTGTTTTAGGCAAGTAAATGAAGCTTTTCAGTGAAAAGAATAAAATCCCACACAGGCAAAATTGATTTCAATTGAATGACAGTAGCCGAAAACTGCAGTGAGTCAGGAAGTGAATCAGAAAGCATAGATGTGGTGGACAGAGAAAGGCACATCAAATGAATGCTGTATATTGTATTAGAGTGATTGGTTTCTAAAGAACCTGCTGTCAGAATTATAGAAGAATACAAATGGAGAAAACACTGAAAATAATTTAGTAGAGTGAGGAGAAAAATACACTTTTCATCATCAGCCCTTTATTACTGAATTTGCTGAAATATGATGGAGAATTTGATTATGCTGTATATGTTTTCCTTTCTTTTGGCTTTTTAAAATTAAGAAAATCTAATAATTACCTAATAATGAGACTGGCACAATGAGCTTCTGGCTCTTTTCCTGAGATACTGGACTCACTTGATGTGTGATTGGGAAGACTCTATAGTCATTTTGTGCTTCAATTTATTTACAAAGAAGAATATAGCTTAACCACATCAAAAAGGATGCATTAGGCAAGTTTATTTTGTCTTTATTGACGGCTTTGAGATTATGGTATCAAAGGTAAGTTCAAAATATTATTATCCCAGTAAAAGTGAATAAATTTTTAAAAATTCATTGGAGCTCTAATTGTGCTTATTTCATATCAGGAAAAGGAAACCAACTTCCAAAATTAAACAATTGTCTTTAGGAAATTTCCAGTTTAATATCTCTTCCTTTACCACTTCTTCCCCTTCAATAGAACTGTCTCTGTAACTTGCATGTTCCAAAAGGCTTCCACTCTCCTGTGAAGTTAAGAAGCCACTCCCTAAGAAAAAAACAATTGGTGAAATGGCAAAGTACACAGTGAAGTGAAGCAGAAGTTTTCTGTGCCAGGCATCTTTCTCACTTTGTGGGATCATGTCCAAACCAAAACATTCCTCAAAAGTAATAAGACAAATAAAAAGTAACCACCCTGAACAACCTCCCATTGCTGAAACTAATGTCATACTCTGACAACATCTATCAACAGTGGCAGAAGCTTTCTTTGTAAAGATTTTTTATTAATCAGTGACTGTTCATGTCATGAAAAAGTGATAAGCCAAACAAACTGGTCTGTGGTTGTTGGGGTGGGAGTTTGGTTCAACTAGCACGAATTAAAAATAGCAATGGGGATTTGAAAGAGACAAGTTATTAACTCATACTTTCACCAGACATCAGAGTTAAACTGTCATGATTTCACTCGTATCTTAACACTCGCCTCCACATATCTGTGGCAGAGCCCCAGTGGGCTGCTTTCCTAACTACCATTCATAAACTTGTGCTCCAAGTCAACTGCCAGCACTGTGGCTTACAAGAAACATGTAAGAAAAACAAATGCAAATATTATGCCTTGTGCTCTTATTAATCTCCTGTTAATGTGGAGCTGGAGCACATTGTGTAGGAGCTGTTATGGGTGGGCTGGTAACAGCTGTCTGGCCTTGCTCTGTCCTGAGGCTGCAGACTGCAGGACCCAGATGTGGTGCCTAAAGGAGTGCGAATAACACAATCACAGGCAGGGTCTAAGTTAAAAGGGTTGCAGAAATTGCTTTTTTGCAACACACAAGAGGATGGGAGGAAGTGTGAAGGTGTAAATTAAAGAAGTCTCCTATATTAACCTGCACCTCTGCCAAGTAAGATGGGCCAACTTTAGACTCCTTCACACCCACTTAGGCGCAATAACTCCCACTTGCCGCTGCTCACCTTGCACTTTCTTGTCCAATGTAATAAATGTGTGATGTACCCCATGACACAGCAAAATACTTTCCTCAAAGGGGCAGTCAGCATCCACCAAATCCAGAAGCTGAACACAGTCACATGTAGCCTAGGAATGTGTGGTTTTTGCCCAGAATAAAAGGTGTGTTGTAAGAACATCCTGCCCAACAGTTTCTAAAGCTCCTGGGCAGGCATGTTGGGCTGGCTGAGGTGAGCTGAGCTAATTTTTCCCTCCAGTCAGGACTGCCATAATGATACATTGCTTGTGTGAGGGAGATAGAGCCCGATGCTGGATTGAGATCAAGTCCTATTCATCTTATAATGCCAGTGACCAGAGGAGCTATGTATACAGTCCTTTCCAGAGATATTTCTGTTGTGTAGGACAGCATTGGAAAGCAAAGCAAATCTAATGAGGTAATTGCATCAGGCAACGAGGGGCTTTCTGCTTTCATACAGAAAACAACCCCAGTGGGTTGTGTTCATCCTCCAGTTTGATGATAAACCAGCTTGACCTCAACTGTTTATGACAAAGAACATGAATCTGCCTCAAAGAAACTTTCTCGTTCTGTTTTAAAATGAGCAACACATGAGAGAAGGGGAGTGGAGTTTATGCTATGATTTTTATTGGTGTTCTGTCGATTCATATTTTTTTTGTTCTTTTTTTGCTGTTGTTGTTTTTGGTTTTGTTTTCCGGGTTTTTTGTTGTTGTTGTTTGTTTGCAAGCAGCTTTGTACCCAGATGCATACATGAAGGACTAAACATTGCCTTTTCTTTGTCATGAAATAGGAACTGGCTTGTAAAACAGGCCCAGTGAAGAAATGACAGCACTTGTACCCAATCTCATCTTGAGGCTGACAGCACTAAGCATGGTTTACAAGTCTGTCTCAGCTCCTCAGGGTGTGAGTAATGCAACTTTAATCAGCCTGTGTGTGATTTGGTCCCAAAGGTCTTTCTCAGTGCTTACATCTTATGTTTCTGAGGCACTTTGAAACTTCATTTAGTGTCATTCCCTGTTTCCAGGGAGAGAACCAGAGGCTTCCTGGGAAGGTGCTTGTAATATGTTGCAATAAACAAAAGCATAAGGTGCTCGAGCTACTTCAGGAAAGATGAATTAGTTAATAGGATCTTCCAAGCAAAGTTCACATCTACTCCATTACCTTGTTTTTCATGTGTATGGAGATGACACTACAAACTACTTCCCCTTACTCTTTCTCTCCCTCTCCCTCGATTGTCTTTAAACAGTGCACTTGTTTAAAAAGACTAAGTGATGGCAGTTTCTCAGATGGATTAGTGAGTAACTATGAAGAATGACTTTCAAATCTGGTACTCAATCCCTTAGCTCATGTAATTTTATAGTTCAAATATATTACTTTGAGTTGATGCTGACAGAGAAAAATCAAAATCCAGTTCAGAAAGAAGACAGTGGGTAGCACCTGAGTCCAACCGGAATTTCCCTGAGGAAATTGTGTCTGGCAGGCTCTTTTCTATATTCCACAGACCTATGTGAATGAAGTGGTTGCTCTATTCTCAGGAAAGCATTATTGAAGTTGAGGATGCAATATCAGACACCTACACTTACCACTTCTCAGGAAAAGCGCAGGTGAAAACAGTGGAGCACAGAAGATATTAAATAAGTTAAATGACTCCCTCTGAAACACAACAACATATGCACATATTGTTTGCCACACAGGGCTATAGGCACCCCGTCTTACCAGTCACAGCCTGAATGGCATAAGGTCTAGTGCAAGAGAAGTAAATGGGTAAGGACTGGCACCTCCACCTGATCACCTCTATTCTTCCATCTTTGCTTGGCTGAGGAACAGCAATGAAAATAACACTCATGGTTTTAATACCTTAAAAGCAATTAATAAAGCCCTATAGAGGCACCAAACATTCAGATTTTCCATGGAGTTTAAAGAAAAAGTTTCTGACCTTTACCCAAACTCTTCTTCCCTGTTTGCATTGTGGATTTGTCATTAAAATGTTATTTTAAACACCAGGTTGTGAGGTGAAATGGTACGAAAGTTACATAGCCTCGCTGAAGAATGCAGTGAGTTAATAATGATCCATCCCAGCAGTAATGAGCTGTTCCTGCTCTCATCTTCCTGAGCATTCTTAACATTATGAAAATGATCTTGACTGTAAGAGGTATGAAAAGGAAGGAAAAATTGGGAAACACAATTAGAATATAAGAAAACAGAAAAGACTAAAGCAAAACAGAAAATATTTTAGGGGACTAAGATGTGCAGCTGAATTATTTGTAAATAGAAAAAACTGTAAATGCAGAAGAAATTCCTTTTGTATGGGGGAAGTTTTGTTACTTGTTATTATTATGAAGAATCTTCTAAAGTGTCCCCTCGAGGTAAATTTTTTATGCATCGTGCTACTTTAGATTTATTACAAAGTTCCTAACGGGTATTTTAGGAGAGGCGAAAGGGAGGAGGATGTGGGTACTTTGATGAAGACACAGGATGAGACAGAAAAAAGTTGAGGCTTAAAAATACCTGCCTTCAGCGTGGTCAAAAAATTGAACACAATTACAGTATGTTGTGAATAAAAATTTGTATGGACTAAATTTAATTTGGCCACAGCCAACTGCAGATACTGATAAAGCATAAACTAAACCAAGGTCAAGCAGACTCACCCAGAACTCTTTCATGTGCTGTTGAGTGCTGTTGATTTAGCTGAAGAGCTCTTTCAGCTGCAGGGACCACGTATGTTGTGCAAATGCCACTTGGGTGCTTTTAACGAAAGGGAGAAGCAGCGGAACTTGAGGGCCACTTCATTTTTCATATTCCCAGCCTGTTCAGAGACCCATGGGGCTCTCTGAGAAGCGCTCTTGAGAAGCACGTGCAGCTCAGGGGAGCACTGAGATCCATCTTACTTTCACCGAGATAATTTTTGTGGTTTTGGGAGATTTTTTGTGGGGGTAGGTGGTTTTTTTTCTTTATTCTGTGGGCTTTTAGTTTGTTTTGTTTGAGAACTAAGATTTATTTGAAGCCATTTCATGCTTGGAGGCACTGATTTAATTTTTTTGTCTGCCTTACTTTTCATTTCCACTCACTTCTGCATGTTTGCATTTTGCCTGGAACTGACGCATCTAAATGCAGGCATGGCAGGAACTAATGGAAAGTTTAAATCACAGAAAACTGCATCATTGTTTTCAGGAGATTTCCAAATCAGCGGAAAAGACAGAGTAAGACTGAGGAACTGATTATGTGTTTATAGATGCCTTATCTATAACAATACTGTTATGTTTCTAGTTATTGATCTGTAAGAGAACAAAAACCATTTCATTGTAAGTATTGATTATTTCTTTGGAAAATAAAATATATCCCAGGAACTTTTCTGTTAACTGATCTTATATTTGATGAACAATTTTTTAGGTGGCCAAGAAATGTAAGCATTAAAAAAAAAGAAATAAATGCAGTAATTCAGGAGACAAGGTTTACAAGTTTTCTTTCTGATTACTAAATAAATGTTAATGGGGACTAAAGATGAAATTCACAGGTTGGTAGGATTTTTTGCAATATTTTCATTTTTCTTAATGACTTCTATATGGAGGGTCCTGAGGGTCCTTATGAAAAAAAAATAAAAAAAATCTCTGTTTCAGTATCACAGCTACCCTCGCAAAAAAAATTGTTGAGCTGACAAAAGTTCAAAGCTGACATTCAGGTCTAGACTTTTTAGTGAGAGTGCAAAAATTTTTCTGAGTACTGGGCCCCCAAAGTTTGCCTTGAACCTGATAACTAATTTTCAGGCAAGTGATGCAATTTTATTACCTGTGAAGCCAGCGTAATAGATTTTTTCAGTAGTTTTAGGTCCTGAAGCCTCTTTAATTTAACCAAAACATTTTTTCAGCTGTAAAAGTGTCTTATTTTTCTACATTTTCATATTCTTTAGCTACTCTGGACTGCTGTACTGCAGCCTATATTTTTTCAAGTGTTGGAAGTAACTTATATACTTACAAGCCTTAGATACTGAAAGTGTGCCTTCATTAAGTTATATCATTCATACTTTGAAAAATCAAATATGTAGACTTTTTTAACATAAAGAATCTTTGACAACTTTGCTGTTACGAGGGTTCATCCTCAGTTATTTAATATCAATACCATCTTCACTTAAATGGCATTAGGATTAAGTCTTAAGCAAACAGGCAGCCTAAGCATACAGTCATTCTTGTTATGAGTCAGCCTAAAGATCCATCTCAACGAGTGTCTTGTCTCCAACCTGTAGAGAATGTAAGAACTGGTAAAACATGTGCCATCTTTAAGAAATATTTGCCTTTGCCATTTCACGAGTTAGCAGCTTTTGAACTTTACTGTCTCAGTTTCCTCAGCCTGAACCAGTAAGGAGTAATTCAGCAAGGAATAATAGCTTCAGTCATTTATAACTTCCAGTATCTATAATTTGACTTCTTGGGGAACTGCCTCTATCCTGCATTTTGCTTTGTTGAGCTACTGTTACATTAGGGGATAATGCCACTTTCAGAAATGTGTTTTTTCAAACAGTATTCACCTGGAAAACCTGCTCATATGTGTAAGTTGTACGAGTGCAAGATTTATTATAAGAAAAATCCCACTTTTACATTCTTGATTGCTTCTTTAAAAAAATAATTCATAATTCTGAAATTAATTTCATAATTGATTTATAGTGAAGCATTTAATCAGAAAAGAAATCCAGTTAAGAAAAAGCTTTTGTTCATAAAGTATTTTAAAAGATATAATTATTTTATTCTTGTTCTCATAGCCTATAATTTCCTCATGCTCAGGATTCTACAGTTAAATAATTATGTGTCATGTGTAGTCTTGACATTTTGCTCCTGCTTTTTAATTAGGGAAAACAAGTAGTGTTCGCTGCTTACTATCTGAAATGGTTACAGAAAGAAACTTAAGTAAGTATAAAACTTAAGTAAGTTTAATAGGAAAAAAAAGGCAAGAGGGATATGGATTCACTTGAGCCTGTAACACAAATGGAAAATTACAAGTCAGTATTGCTTTCAGAAAAATAAAACAAACAAGGAAAACCTTGGTTTGAGAAGGTTACCTTTTCTTAAGGAAGTAGTTGAAATAGTGAGAAAAAAATCTTGATCCCATGTTGTTTCTAACTGCACATTTAACCTCTAATTTGGGGACGAAAAATACATTTGCATACAGAGCAAAGAGTAGTTGTTCTTTGTGTAGTGTTACAGGGGAGTAAACTTAGTCTTCTGAATTCAGTTCTTAGCCTGTTTGTAGTGTTCTACATGACCATAGGCAACTCCTTTCACCTCAGTTTCTTTATGTGGAGGTGTGAGGATGTGATGAGTAGCACCACCATAGAGATGTGCTCTTTAAAGGCACATTTGCATCCAATTAGTTCAGTTTCACCATCTACATGTTTTAGATTTTGTCTATAGTTAGTGAACAGAGATAGATATCTCCAAAGAAATTAATTCCATTTACCCTTGAAACCCTCCTAAGACAGAAATAGTCACAGAATGGTCCCTCAAAGCAGAAGTGTACTCCATATCTTGAAACGAAATTTAGGTGTATGTACTTTGCCAGTACATGTTGAATGCCCCAATGGGAGATATAGACCTCAAGCTACTAAGTACTAATTTTGAATAACTTTTTTTTTCATTCAAAAGTTGTAGTAAAGGAAAAAACTTGGTGGGTGGTTTTTTTCCCCTCCCACCTTGTAAAGTGAAAAATATGAACCCTTTGACTATATTAAATCTCCCTAAAAGTATGAAACCATTTTAAGAAACAGTTACTGACATGCAAGATCTTGGCCAAATCAGTATTTGAGTGACAGTCTGCTTGCAAGCTGAAAACTATTAAAAATAGATTCCTCACCCATTGCACTGCCAAGGTTGCACTTTTTTCAGGAGCTGCTTTCAAGTCTGTCAAATGAAAACTAATTGACAATCCAATAGAAAATGCTGAATCACTCTTTTGTAACCTCTTACTTCCAGAAACCTCAAGGGTCTAGCTAGATTTTGGAATCAGAAACCCCTTATCCGTATTCTGATGGCATTTGGTAATGCAAACACTTTCTCAGTTCTAGTCACCTGTCTAACTACAGGATTTCCACCCAGAAAAGCAATTTTGACTATAAAGTCAAATGAGAAATTATCAAGTATTGAACCTCTTGTGTTTATACTAAATCCGGTTATGCTTCTTTTGTGCTGTAATCAGTGACTTCTGGATTCCAGACCTGGCTGACTTTTTTGGACTACACTGCATTCTGGGGTACAACAAGAACATTACTATTTCCTCAGTTTCCAACAGGCAGCCCCAAAATACCATGACAACAATTTAGCCTGTCTTTGTTAATGCTAAAAAACCAAAACCAAAAACAAAAACAAAAAAAAACACACAGAAAAAAAAAAAAAAAAAGAAACTGCTTATGACTGGTAACGTGGCTGGCTCTGGACTTGACTTCTGCTCTCTTCTAGTTGTCATATATACATATTAGAGTGCTGGTGGACTTCTGAGGATCCAAACACTGAGGAAACTAGAGTGGAGACTGATACAGGTTTCTGACCTGATGGAATTTTATTCCAGAATTTCTTGGTAACAATGGTGGGAAATATAGCTTTTTGCAGTTATTACCTTTCATTTAATAAATTAACAATCTAGTAAAAAGGCAAGAAAGAGACAGAAATCAAGAGATGGACCCACTTAACAAGGGAGAAGTAGGATTGTCAGCTATGATGGCAAAAAGAAGTAGCAAAACCAGCAGGAAAGAAAGGTGAAAGGCTTGATTTGCCAGTTAATTTAAAAGGTTGTGTTTCCAAAGAAGTCATGTTTGTAAATCACCCACATCCTCACCATGAAGCATCAGGGAATTTTGTCCATCATTTAAATACTGCATTCCGGCTGAGAGTCTGAAAATGACTTCACAAATAATGGACTAAATTTTCATAGTCTGAAAGAACAGG
>VWZG01010402.1:28713-67448 GCA_013396735.1 Grallaria varia | reverse complement strand
TTTAGTTTCTCCATAATTTTCAGCTTCTCTGATGTTCTGTTCAGCATTTGATAGTAAACATTTTTGCTATGGATTAAAAATGCTAGGTGTCAGAACAAAGCTGATGTTAAAACCTTCGGTCTCAGAGCAAGCCTAACATGAACATGTTTCTGTTTATCAGGAAAATCTTTTGTTGTCAACTGTTTCAAATGCCAGAGCTCTTTTAAATACCACTAACATTGCTAGAGCCTCATTTAAACATGTATTAGCAAGGTAATCCTTCAATCATAAACTTGCCACTAAGACATAAAGGAGATGATTACTGGCATTCTGTGCCCTTTTCAGAACTACCCAAGGGAAACAATATAATGAATATCCTGGGCTCTCAGTGACCTCAACCACTTTGTAGGAAAGCAAAGGAAAATAAAATAAAATTATGCCAGGAACCAATTTCTCTCCTTGCTCCCCTTTTATTTTACCTAGACAACTGGCAAAAGAGTTGTACCCACAAAGTATCTTTGTTTAGCTGCATGTAGCTCTTATTAGTTACGTCTTTGGAGGTAGCAAAGTAACGGAGTATGACATCTAGTTTAAGTCTTGGTCAATTTGTATGATGGTGGGAGCAGATAATAATTTCAAAATGCTCTCACTTGTGACTGCCCCTTCCAACACTCTTACACAGCTAAATGAGGAACACTACTAATTGTCAGTTCAACATTAGATTTACTACAACTGTATTGCAGGCTGCAGCATACCCTGCTCAGATATTAAGAACTAATGACAGTTACTAAATTCAATAAAATATAAAAGAAAAAATCAATAAAATGCATCCCATATCTCAAAAATGTAGCTGAATGCATCCTGAAAATCAGCTGAACTTGTATGTCAAGCAGATAAACTCATCTGCAGCAATGCTATAACTATTTATTCTGAACTCATAAGAGCCCTCTCTTTGCACTGCTTGCTTTCTGGTACTGGTTTACAATAATCCATCTTTTCATTAGTAAGATAAGAGTTTAAAAATATGCTCGAGATGTCCATTATAAAATTATGTGAAATTGGAATAGTTCCTGTCACCACAAATGCTTTGAAAATGCTTATTAGCAACCCCCACACTACCTGGGAAGCCAGGCAGTTATTGTTACTGTCAATTACCCTGGTCAAAAAACCCCCAAGTAACTTGACAGTCACGTCCCAGGACTTGTTTGCACGGCACAGGACAAGTTGTGTCAGACAACACGTGCCACTGAAGGACTGAAAACTCCACGACTCTGAGTAGCAGGTGCCCTGAGGAGGCTTCGGGAGGCCAAACACTGAAGAGGTGACAGTGGTGCTTGCAGTGCTGTTGCAGTGGAGGTCTCCTTGCTGCATGCCCCCAGCTGCAGTGGGAACCCAGACCATCAAAGTCAGAAGCAGGAACCGGCCTAATGTTACTCTGAGCCTGAGGCACTCCTGGCATCGCTGCCCACGCAGGAGTACTCAGTGTCACTGGGTAGCACTGAGGCAGTGTGGAGGGAGGAGAAATGCCGTTTTACAAGGGGCAAAATGTCTCCATGAAAAATGATTCTACTAAGCTGCATGTCATGACAGTTTGGTATTTGAAGAGTTATGTTACTTTCTCATTTGGCTTTGCTGCTGCTCTCTTTAAGCAGGTTTCTCAGGGCTAGGGCGACCCTTTCACAACTAGAGTAAAGGCCCTGGAAGTGCTCAAGTCACCTCAGGGAGAGATTTGGCATCATGATCAGTGGCAAGGTGTGTAGTTCTCTGTACCTTTCTGTAGTGTGGCAAGGCTTCTAACTTCCCTGAAGGGATGGCCGCAGCATTAGTCCTGATGTTCAGATCCTCTATATTCCTCACCTGTCGGAAATTTTCTGTGAAACTGTATTTTCTCCCTCCTTTTATTTCAGCTACTTTTGCTGCCTGTGAAAGTCCCCAGCACCAACTTGTTTATAAAAGAAGCATCTATTGGAAATGGATAAACTTTAAAATCACATTCTGATCTCGAAACATTAGTTTAAATATGACTTTATGAATGTAACCATGCTGAATTGAAAATGACATCTACACATAAATTTTTAAACACTTTTTCCATCTTTATCCTTGTCCTCTTGAGCCAGTTATTCCCTTTTGGGGTAGTGCAGGAACATGGGACTCCACAGTTACAAGGAACCAGCTAAATCAAAATGTCCAGTTATCTGTAGCTTGCAATCAATCTAAACATGTGCACAGAAATCAGCTGCCACTGAAAGCAAAAAGATGAGGAAGTGTATTTCTTGCAGCAAGAGGGAATCTGGCAGATAGAAAGCAAAAGCTAGAGTGCATTTGGCATATAAGAGTACAAGCTGAAGAAAGTTAAAAAGCTAAATCCATGATTCAGCTGCAGGTTAAAAATACCTAAAATACTACTGAATATGCCTATGCTTGTACCTACATTCTCAGGGGATAAGGGATCCATGATATATTTGCGATCACCAATTTCTTCCTTAGTAGAAGGTGACAAAGAGATAGGTGGAAAAGAAAGGGGAAGGCAAATATTTGATTACTTCAATATGAAACCTATGACTTTTTTTTTTTTTCTTTTCCTCCTGAAGGGCAGCTGCAACTGGCTTCACCTGAATCTGTAGGACAAACTACTCAGGACATATTCAGCCGTGGTGGGCAACATCTTGTGCTTTGAAATATTTCCTCTAGCTTCTACATGATGAAGCATGTACAATATGAATTGAGTAAATGTAAAGGAATCTGACTAGCTCATTCTCTTGAGTCAATTTTTAAAAATAATTCTAGGGTAAAATAATAATAATAAGCATGACATCGTCATCATCAATCATCATCGTCAGAATAAGAATAAGAATTAGGGAATAATATGATTTTCAGATAGTTTAGATTTAGATGCAGATTTAGAAAGCTCTCAGTTTTGGTCAGAAATTCACCAACATCCTATGCAGTATGCATATACTTTTATAACATTTTCACATGCCTTTGCAGGACCATGCATGATGGGGCCTGATACATGTAAAAATAGGTTTTTAAATCTCCCAGCCACCAATGATGCAATAATTACTTTTGCTCTTTCAGCAGAATATCCCTAACTTTGAGAAAATTTTAACTGGGCTCAGGATTTTCACTCTGTAGCTTGGAAATCTGCCACTGAACTGCATGCATCTCCCAGAATTACATCCCCTTTTTTGTATCCATTCCTTGGATTATTTCCTGTTCTCTCAATGCAGTAACAGCTGGAGCCACTCCTGGGGGGCTGCACCCTGCACTTCACACAGCTGCCTCCATGGCTTTCATTAATGTTTTCCATTTCTCATCCTGTTTTCTCACTGATGACTCTGGCAAAAGAGACTCTATTGCAGTAAAAAGTAACAATCTTAAACACCCAGCTCAAAATAGCAAATAGAGACTTTGTGCTCTGATGAAGGAAAGTAAAGTCAGCGCCTATTTCAGCATGTTCATATACCTCAGAATAGGCTGTAGGTTAGAAGGTAGCAACAGACCTTTGTTCCTGCTGTTATTTTTTAAAAGTCCATCACGTTAGTAAGAATTCCCTTGGTCAGTGGTACTTTGCCAGAAAGGCAGTTGTAGGGCCACTGTCTCCCTCCAGGTGTCACTGCCCTCTCGAGTACCGAGTCTCTGGACAGCGGGCACTGATTGAGCCATCAATAAATCCAAATCAGGTCAGAGTGTGCAGAATCTAATAGCTGATTTCATTACAGTGAAGTGACAAGGCGTAAGCTGTCTGGTTTGAAGAATGGGATTGATTTCACCAAGGGTAGCAAAACCAAATGTAATATTAATCAATAATCCAAGACAAATAACTGTGAGCCTATTAACTTGATTTTTAATTCAGAGGAACGTTTTGTCATTAGCTAGAATTCTGGACTGGTTTTTTGTTTTTTTTTTTTTTCCCTTGAGAGTACAGCATTTCAGGAAGACCTGCTTTGAGTTTGTAATTATTCATTTGGAGGCAGAAGTTTGCAAGTGAAGGGATTATGGACAGAAACTAATCCATTCGTAATTAGTCTTTCTTTCAAGGCAGTAATAATGATTAACAGTAGCCATTGCTTGAGTCCATTTGGTTAATGGAATCATACCCCTGGTTTAGTTTTTTAACATTTTTAAAATTTATTTCAGCTGAGCCAGTGTATCAGGCAGTAGATGTCACACCGAAAATCTTTGAAGTGCTTTTATTTGAGATGGAATAATTAGAAAGGTTTTGGCCCCTTCAATGTGGATACATTTTATATTCAAATGTCCATGTATAGCATTTACGTAAGTTGGCCATCTATAAATCAATTCTAAAGCTGTAAGTGCCTCAGGTTCTTCCTAGAAGTGTTCTTTCCTAGAAGAGTTCTTCTAAAACTGTTCTTATGATCTGCACATGCCCCTGCAAAAACTCAGTTATACTAGGGGAGCAGAAATTTTGATGCATAGTGGAGTACAGAAAAAGGATTGGGTTTGTACATAAAACAGTATCTTCAACAGATGGTTACAGAGGACAGTTTTTTACTATCTTTTCTTGATATAATTTTCAAAATTTCATTTTCTGTGTCACTTGGGAAATACCAGAAATTAGGCAAAGTGCAACATCATCTTCAGCTATAGCAGACAGCATGTGCAAGTGCTAGAAGTGATACAGGCTGGGAAGAAAAACACTGAAGGGAAAAGGGGGAAATGGGCCTCCTCTATTGCCGATTGCTGCCTTATCTTCATGAAAAATGAAGGGGAAATGTGGTTGCTCTTCTTGTTGTTCACTGAAAGGAAATTGCATGAAGTAAGTTATGACTTGTATTCTGTTATAGTTGCTGCTGTTAAATCATTTGTATAAGCAGGGGGCTTTTTCCATTTATCCCAGCTTTCCCAATGTCCATTGATAAAATGAGAGGGAGAAACAGTAGGGTGGAGGCAGGGAGGTTGGAGAAGGCAAGGAAAGCATACCAGATACATTTTTGGGTATTTCAGAGAGTGGAACACACCTTGTGGGTTAAATATATTCTTGATAAAAGAATCCTTCAAAACAAGAGGTAGTTACAGGTCTCCTCCATATGTGTCTGTTTTTATGGCTCCCAGAGTCCAATTCCAGCGGTGCTCATGATGCAACATAGCAATTTGCTGCCTCATAGATGGTAGCTATTTTCAGTGACAGCTATGGCCTGTCACAAGGCTCAGCTCAGACCTGAAGGAACCTTGCTGAAAAAGGTGACTACCTGAGTTTGGCTGAGGAGAGATGATAGATGTCAGGACATTTTGCCACAAATTGCAAAAGTTTCTTTGGCAAGGAGCATGAGACAGCACAAGAGATTTGAAAAAATAAAGTGCAAGTTGTTATTTGGAGGCCTTTCTTTTACAATATTATTAAAAATTAAAAAAAAAAATTACAATAAATGTAAAACACAGGTTAATAAAAGTTTAAAAAGAGCATGAGGTCCAGTGACTGTCACTTTTCTGTATAAAAGCAACTGTATTTTATTTACCATCCCTCTAAAGCTCCACTCAGATGTGAGATGTGCATTGCTGGTGGTTTGGTTTTTTTCCTACACTAAAAAGCTCATGCCACTTTTCACTGCTTATAAGGGTCCTACAAGAGCCAAACAGAGAGCTCTGTGTTTTGAATTTGTTTTTCTGTCTTTGTCTGGAACAGCAGAAGCCCTTGGGAGCTGTGAGCTGAGGCTGGCTGCATATCTTGGAGAGGAAATTATCATCAAGCAATGCTCTTGGGTGTCAAGGAGAGCACTCTGGAATACTCAGGAGCTCCTCTGAATGAGCTTTTGAGAGATTGGAGATCTCTGTGGATTTGCTTTTTTAATTTTTTTTTAATCTTTCAAGGTTTCAAAGCTGGATGTCCCATGTTTCTCCTGTGGATACTGATCCACTCCTTTACAGATCTTCAGTTCCCGTTAGTAGTACTACTGCCTCCAGCTACTCTTTTTTTGGAATTGCTGTCTTCTCTGTCCTTCCCTTCAAAGGGAAATCTGAAACTTTTTTTGTATTTCGGCATAGTTTTAAGGAAGAACTTAGAGTGCCTGCACCTGTCTCCCTTGACTGTATAATGGTATTATAGGGTACTTTCAGTACTAATCTGAGATTTAGGAACTCCAGTCCAAGGCTACGGTTTGTAGTTTGTACATAATTCTTGAATTTTCTGTAAAGGCTCAAAGGATGTCACAAACATACATCCTGAGTATGTGAAGCTTAATGTGTGGGCATTCATCTTTTTTTTTTTCCCCACCAGTAAGGAAGTCTGTTTGAAGAGCAATTCAGTGATACAGCAGTGGTCTGCAAAGAGCTTTTCTGAACTCAAGGAGCTGCGTCTAAGATGTGTAGTGAAGTGGAAGAACAAGTTACCTGACTGGTGACTCAGTGGTTTAAAAAGACAGGAGGGAGATTGAACTCAGAAGGGGAAAATCAACTGTTCCTAATCCCATATGATATTTTAAGAGATGTTCTAAAGCTGCTATTTAGCGCAGGAAGCTCCTAGCACAGCTCTGGCTACATCCAGNTTACTTTTAAAACCAGCACAGGCTTCTTTTAAAGACTTCAGTGTCCCATGGATCTGATGATAGTCAAGTAAGGTATTAGTTTAGTGGTAGCTGGCTTCATATGAGCCTGGTCAATGCCTCTGGCCATAGGCTGCCTATGGACTTCTGTGCTGGCAGACCAGCAGCCCATCAGAACACAAGCTACATGCAAAGCTTCTCCTCGCCTGGGGCGCTTGCCATTGCATACAATCCCCTATTGGAATTCATGGTTGTTTTCTTTGTACAGTCAGCTCTTAAGAATAGACATTTTGGAACAAATTAAATTATTATTAATAAATTAAACCAACAACCAAATAAAACACAGAAACACCCCCCGCCCCCCAAACCCACAATCAACCAAAAAAACCCCTCCAGATTTAAATTAGATTAGATCTACCATTTCTCATGAATACATCACTAAACAACCTCTAAACATAGGAACTATGTAAAGGATGTCTCCTTCAGAGACTGGTTTTTGGGTTTTTTTGAAGGTCTCCTGATGCATTCTTTTCCACAGTCTGCACTGGCTTGTTCATTTGTTGCCCATCTTGAAAATAAGCAGAAAACTCAATCACATTTGCCTTCCAGCTTCTCCGAGAGCAAACAAAAATCCAAACACCAGCATGGTTGCCCTCATGATTGAATATCAAGAAAAATGATATTATATCAAATCAATTTTAATAATTATTTCCAACAAGGACAGAGAAAGCATTCTGCAGCCTCACTGGAAGACTATTAAAGACTATTAAAGTAACAAAGAACATTCTAAAGCCAAATAATCACACCAGGGCTTTAAGTTTGTGAAATAACTATAATTAGGACAAATACACATCACTGTAGTGGGTTCCCCCCCCTCAATTATGTTTAATGAGTTAAGATGGGCTTTTAGCTAATGATAGCATGATATTGCTCAAACATTCTTGATTAGTTAGATGAGTGTAACTGAAGATATGTATATACTCAGAAATTGGAAGAATTTTATTTTGAGTATGATTATTAAATTTCAAAGTGTTATGACAACAAGAAGAAACATCCCAGCAATCATTTTGCTCCAGAGTGGTTAAATGTAAAGATACCAATTTTTTCTTTGTGGATAACAACGTATTTTGTATTTTGAATAGAAAGATGCACACAAAAAACTATCTTAGAATTTTGTAATAATTTTGTTGATGCTTGTACATAAGAGAGGGATTTTTTTCTAGTATTTGCAAATATGACTGGGTGAAGGAAAAACCTAACGATAAATATTTGAATTTTTTTTTTTAATTGGGATCATATAGAGTGTGAGGCTGAGACTCTGAAAGGACATAAAAACAGTTAGGCCTTTCATACTGAGCTTAGTAAAACATCAGAAAAAAAGGGGCCTCACTGCCTCAAAGACAAGAGCTACAACTACCCAGGTACAGATGAGTGAGGCATACAAGCACTGAGCACCTATCTTACCTCTATTGTGTTTTCTTTTCCAGCCCTTCCATATTAATAAAACAAAAAAAAAAAAAGAAAAAAGAGAGGGAGGGGGGGTATTGTCAGTGCTTAATTCATTTAATTTCAATTAAGTTTCATGGGTCTGTAAAATGCAAGTCTTTAGCCTTGCTAAGTTTTGCTGAGTTCAAATCACAATTTTGAACTGTGGGAGAGCTGTCAAAAATGCTTTCATAATAACGTCGTAATGGTCTAATCTCCAGGGCTACCCTAGTCCCAGAATACATCAGATTATCTTTGTGAGTTGCTTGGATTCAGACAGGCAACATTATCCCAGCCTTGGCTGGCAGGAGCTCAGCCAAATCACCTCTCAACATACCCTTTTGAGATCAAGAGATCAAGAGCTGGAAAAGAATAAGACTATAGATGCTTAAGTGGCTGTCTGCCATACAGGTAAGATCGGAAGAGGAGAACAATAACAAAAATAGCCTTGGGTCCACAATTCAGGCACACTGTGCAAACCTCATTCCCTGGTGTTTTGTAATCTGTCTCTGACACCTGTGGAAAGAGATTGTGAAAGACTCATAATGTCAGATCAGAATTCTGTATTCCTTTAATAACTAAAGGGACTGGCTCACTGCATGGCCTTAGAGTACAAGGGCATTACAGGTCAGATCAAAAATAACCTAATCCTGGATTCATTCTACTACAATGGATAATGGTAGAAACAATAGAAAAGAGAAGAGAAAAAGGATATGCAAATAGCTATAATTTGCCCAGATGTTCCAAGCAACAAACTGCTCAAAAGAGAATCAAGCCCTGAACTCTCAAACCAAAGTAAACCAAAACCCTCCATGCATTCAGATACTACATAGGAGTCAGATCTTGTTTTAAATTTTAAGACAGTGGGATTCAGAGTTTGAAATGGACTCAGAAGCACTGTTAGACCTTTTACAACCAAGAACTATGGTTGCAGTTTAGCCCAGGTGCTTAAAACTAATGGGGTCTCTTACTTTCTGAATAGCCCATCAGCATGTGCAGACATTTACGAGAGACAAGCCAAGCCAACAAATTAGCAGGCTGTCTCTTAGGGGAACATTTCAGTAATTTCTGGGTTTTTTTGTGTTTCTTTCAGCCTTTCCAAAGTATTTCATGCATATTCCTCCTTTTCCTCCTCTTTCTTTCATATCCTTTTCACTAACTTTTGAATGTAGTTACCAGAAATATCACATTCATTATCACGCCTAGGTAATTCCTCCTGTGGCAACCTACTATGTTTATAATTTAGAACTTTATACTTTCCATTGTTGTTGCCATCTTCCTGCTGTTCACTTATGAGTGTAGGATGCACCGACACACTCGTTCACCATAGACCCGTGTGACTACAAAACCCCAATTTTCCTTGTTGAGAGGAGGGACTTGGGGTGGTACTTTCTAGTTCCTGTGCAGGCGAGCGCTTCCTTTGTCTCAAGAGAAATAAAGTAAGCTGGAATGGAAGCTTTACAAATTCACTCTATGGAGACAAACTGACCTAGCAAATAAAGACTTTCACCTCTAAGTCACCAGTTTGAGGTCAGTTTCTGGTGCACGTCAATAGGAACTTAAAAGCTTTACCACCTTGTGACTTCTCTGCAGTTTCAAATTTAAAGAAATGACAGTCTCAGGCTAGTTTCTCATAAACACCACTACTGCTGTCACTGCTAATTCGGCACTTGCTGGAAGCATTGGCAGAGAAGCAAAAAGACTGAATGAGCCATTGACATTGAACTCACCTCTCGTTGCTACATGTTCAGTGAGGCTCTTTGCTGCTGGCTTTGTGCTGACTGTGTTGCTAGAGGTAGACCTTGTAGAGTCTCTTTCTGCTTTCTTATCTTGCTCTGGGAACCCAACTCTTAAAAACTGTGTTTGCCTTTTATAACTAATGTATCGTTGTCACATAACATAGTTTTGAAGGAGGTAATCATCAAAGAGCAATGGGTGGGAACTGTGGGAAAATTTTGGTTTAATGTCAAGAAAAACTTTTTTAGAACAATATACTGTGTTTGACACAGTCTGGCTGACTTAAACACTATACACATCCCAAAGCATCTAAGGCTTGAAACAAGGCCTTTTGAAGCAAGGCCTACTTCCACAAACTATATGAATAAAGATGAACTTCTGAAGCATGTTCTGAACTATAACTTTTCCCTGGGAGGAATCTTCTCTGTCTACTCTTTTCCTCTAATTACAGTCCTCCAAACTGATCAGCTCCTTCATTACCTAAAAACTTAAAAAAATCAAACAAACAGTAACACAAAAACACGCCCACAGAAAAAAACCCCAAAACCTCAACAGAAACAACAAAAAACCCACATTCTCCCACAAGTCCCACTAAACTCAAAAAACAGGTCTTTTTTTTTTTTTTTTTAATGAAAATTGCTGCATATTATAGTTTTCATATTAGAGACAGAAGAAAATTTAGACTTTCAAAATTCAGGATTGGTCAGAACCACCTCTGAAGCTTTAAAATTCTATATACTTTTTTGGTAGAAGAACTGATTTTTACAAACACTTTTGTTACTCAGTGAAACTAATTCAAGACAGGCAAAATCCTAAGTATCCAAGGTTTAAAGTGACATTTACACTTTTAGGTTCCTGATTGTTCAACACAAAATCAGTATTTTTTAATTATATGCATGGAAAAATTGATAACCAAGTAGTAAACATCTTTCTGAATTAAGGTCCTCCTAGATCAGCCAGCAGAAAATATCTCATGTCCTCAGGTCCCATGCGCTTGCATTTGAGAAAACATCTCACTCAACTGCAGTCCTCACACTCCAAATTTTATTTATTTTTTTTTTTTCACACAGAAACTTCTGTATAGGATCTGCTCTGACCATGTTTTTTTTGGGAGGAGAAATGGGCTGGGGAGAGAAATCAACAAAAACAAAAAGTGTAGGGTTATTGTTAGGAAGAAGAATCAGGGAAGTGTTTGCTTTGGGACTTCCAAAGAGGTTTAAACAGGAGATCAGCACCAAATTGTCCAAGACTGTAGGGGAGTTGACTGAGACTCAATCTACTAAATGGTATAAACAATTTGCTGCCTTCAGCTTTCAGTCTGTCCTGGTCAGAGACACTTAGGGCAGAAGAATAAATGTCTGTCAGCCTCATGAGTGCATCTGACAGTTCAGTTTATTAATTTAGGGCAGTAGAGGTGGCCTTGCAGTTATATGACTCTCTGTAAATGACAATAGCTGAGGAGTTTGTTCTTATCTTGTTCTGCCAGCCCTGAGAAGCTACAGAAATTACCAACAGAGAGACAGGGCGGACTGCTCACAAAAATTTCTTGGTCTATCTGTAGCAGTCATTTATTCTGTCAAGGTGCAACTGAGCTAAGCTTTTGAAGATACATTATGTACATACATCTATGGGACCCGATGAGATGCATCCCAGAGTTCTTAGGGAACTGGCTGATGTATTTGGCAAGCCACTCTCCGTGATATTTGAAAAGTCATGGAAGTCAGCTGAAGTCCCAGCTGACTGGAACAGGGGAAAAATTGAACCCATCTCTAGAAAGTGGTGTCCCCATGGGGAACTATATTGGGACCAGTGTTATTTAATGTCTGATTTAATGACATGGATGAAAGGACAGTGTACCCTTAGCAAATTTGCAGGTGACACCAAGCTGAGTGGCGTGGTTGACACACCTAAAGGATGTGATGCCTTCCAGAGGGATCTGGACAAGCTTGACAAGTGGATCCATGGGAATCTCATGACGTTTAACAAGATTAAGTGCAAGGTACTGTACCTGGGTTGGGGCAACTCCCAATACCAATACAGGCTGAGGATAAATAGACCAGGAGCAGCCCTGCCAAAAAGGAATGTTGGTGGATGAAAGGAAGGACATGACCCAGCAATGTGCACTCGCAGCCCAGAAAGCCAATTGTATCCTGAGCTGCACCCAAAGAACTGTGGGCAGCAGGTCAGGGGAGGGGATTTTGCCCCTCTACTCAGCCCTGGTGAAATCCCACTTGGAGTGTTGCATGCAGCACTGGGGTCCCCAGCACAGGAAAGACATTGACCTGCTGAATTAAGTCCAGAGGACGACAACCAACATGATTAAGTGGATGGTTCACCTCTCTTATGAGAAAAGTCTGAGACAATTGTGTTTGGTCAGTCCGAAAAAGAGAAGGCTTTGGAGTGACCTTTTTGCGTCCTTCCAGTACCTGAAGGGAGCCTAAAGATAGAGAAAGGCTTTTTATGAGGATTTGTAGACAGAACAAGGGGGAGTGGACTCAAACTAACAAAGAGGAGGTTCAGATTAGAAGAATTTCTTTATTGTGAGGGTGGTGAGGCACTGGAACTCGTTGCCCAAAGAAGTTGTGGATGCCCCATCCTTCAAAGTGTTCAAGGCCAGTCAGGATGGAGTTCTGAGCAGCCTGGTCTAGTGAAAGGTGTCCCTTTCCATAGCAGAGGATTGGAATTAGATGGTCTTTAAGGTGCCTTCCAACCCAAACTGTTCTATGATTCTATGATTTTTGGAATTTAGGTGTCTTCATGGTATTTACACTTTCATGCATAAGTTCTTGTCCAGAGCTAAACCCTTTCCAAGGTGTTACCTTTCTGGTATTTTACCAGATTCTCATGCAAGCTGTTATTTCAAAGAGAAGCTGGTTATCTGCAACAACTATTTTCTAATAAGATAATAAATATTCTACCAGATGGATTTTTGTTGATCTTGGGATAAACACAAATATGCTGATAATTGCTCAAACTGGAACTCTTTATTCTGTGTCTGTTAGCACATTGCAAGTTCACGGATCTTTTCCATTGTTTTAACTGTGTCTAGAGTAAACTCTGGATATATAGCACACAGCTACATGAGGAAAACCAAAAGGTTAATTTATACTGAACTTGGGGACTATTCTGTGAGTAAGAATTTGGCATCCTGTCTCACAAAGCCAGAGAAAATAGTTTCTGAGATTAAAAGTCAGAATCCAAGGAGGTGATTGTTCCTGCACAGAAGTCAGATGAATATAATATAATTTGTAGATTTTTTTCAATCAAAATTATAAAAATTTTCCTTTTCAGTCACAGCACAAAAATTTCATTAGAGTTAGAATGCTTGTCATATCCTTTCTCTTTCTTGATTTGTGTTCAACTTTTGGATTCATTGTCATAGGAATTCAGCAAATCATATATGGAGAGGAAAATTTTAAGTGCTGACAGAGGCAATCATCTACCTCAGCAACTTCTCACGGTGGTAGCAGACTCCACTAAAACCAGTAACAGTGCAATCTCAATTGCTCAGTGCATTCTAAAGAAGAAAAAATTTTCCTGGAAAGTAATTTTGAGAACAGAATGCAGTTTTGGCCATTCAAAATGAAAATTAATGTATGATCAATTTTGAGTTAGTGTACATTGACATTTTGAATCTCTGGATAGCAGGAATCAGCTCTAAGAAATACAGCAGATAGTCAGGTTGCTTCCAAAAGGACTAGACTTCCACTGTGTTTAAAACCATGTTCTCAAAATTTTGATACGTGTGTACATGATTTTTTCTTGAGTTGACAGCACCCAGCTGATCTTTTACCCTGGTCTTGCCCAGCACCTCTGGAGGGCAGCCTAATGGGGAACTGTCTGCCCTCAGCTCTGTGGGCTGTTCCCTCCTGTCAGGACTGGATGGAGCGAGGGCTCCGCCCCAGTCTCCCCTGCACCTTTTAGCTAGTCATCCATAGGGAATTCTTGGTTTATGTGATATATCACATAGTGAGGGCCCATTCATGCGCAGGGATTTTAAGCACTTCATCAAATTAAGTCATGTTGCTAATAAGTTCACAATTTTATAAAATTTTATGCAAGTATTTTATAACTAAAGCTTGTAAAATATATTTTCCCTCCCTCTGAAATAGTCACACACTATTTTTCTTATTTTATAATGAAGAGGAGATTTTGACATAGTAAATCTCTGTCAAAGAAGATGGAAACCCTTAATAATGGAATCTAATTTTCTGTTCAAAACCCTCTTAGACTGGTTTGCATTAGAGAAGCTAAAGACTTTTCTCTATTTTGACAGGGCACCCTCACTTAACCTGCATGAGTGAAGTGGCAGTCAGATCATTCTTCAGTGTGAATATTAATGAGAACATTCATAATAGTCCTTTCCTTTGACAGTGGAACAGGAGCTAAAGTCCAACAGCAGGATCAAACAGGGTGGCACGGTACATGCATCAAACCATCTGGCTAATGCATAGCTCAAGGAAATGAGCCAAAACATTTCAGTCAAAACTCTTCACTGGAACAGTAATAGCCCATGAGTTCCTTTTCCCTAAAAACCCTGGAGGCAGAACAAAATATCCTGTCAAAATACATCAGCGCAGTGGAGCAAGAAAAACAAAACCTTCAGACAGTGCATTTGACCATATGAAGGTGCTTGTTTATTTCACAAAGGATTTTTTTTCTACTCTTCGTTTCTCTTCCTCGCTTGCCTTCTGTGCCTTTCACCTTCACACATGGACTATGTCTGGCTCTAACAGCCGATTAATTTATTGAATTTAATCTGTGTTTCACCTAAAGACAGTGTTTTTTACAAAACTTTCTTTTCTTGTAGTTGTTCATTGTTGTGTAACTAATTCTGTTGCTGAACCGACACCTATAATTTCCCCCATCTGCTAGGAAGAAAAAGGCGATTTTCTAAACATCTGTCTGTTCAGGACATCTTCCTGGATCCTGAGGCTTAGATATGAATCCAAATAGTTTTTGACAATGTTTGCTGATGATGATCAAAGTGATTCCTTAGCACTGATAATGGTCATGATATTAGCACATCCTGGGTAGAGAAGTAAGATGTTCTTGGTGTTAGTAACTGAGCTTCATCTGACTTAGTCAGTTGCCATGGTCTGAAAAGTCCAGATAGTGAGTTTCCAGCACATTCTAAGATATGTTTGCAGTTTGCAACCAGGACACACTCCGTGGCTTTTTAACACATTAGGTGGCAGTGGCCAGACACATTGGACTTTCACCACTGTAAATCTGATCATGAAGGATAAACTTGCAAATTCCATTCTTTGTCCATTAATCACTACCCTGAGCAGATTCGCATATTGAAATGGCAAAGCAGGTTAATACAGAAGTATTCTGAAGGAGTTTAATTTTTAGTTTTCAAGATTGAAATGGCCAATGCAGGTCAAATTCAGAGGGGTAGTACATAGAAAAATCATGCTGAGAGGAAAATCTGAAAATCCAGATTGTACCTGAAACAGGAAAGAGTAAAGCTAAGTTTTTAAGTTTTAAACTCAAAAGTCCATTTTCCGTCTGCAGGTTCTTTGGAATATTGCTGTCTCTTTTAAATGTTAGGAGCAAACTGGCAAAATTTCTGAGACAGGCATATCACTGCACAACTAATTGCCACATGCTCCTGTACGATGCAAGAGAGATTTACCTGGGACTTGCAATGACCCATCGAACCATATTACAGTATGATGTAAAGGAAAACTGATTACTGATCTGGGAGCCACGAAGCTCTTGCTTAGGTGAATTTGCAGACACGAACAGGTGATTTAATACTTGGCTAGAACTGGTCTGAGAGAATAACTTTTTTCCAAAAAATAGGTGTATCCATTAGATCTTCATAGCATTAAAAAGAATTCTACTGGCAAAAAGCATGGAAACAATTCTGCACACATTTTAAAGACTGTTCTTAATTTTTAATATAAAAAATCCCACCTAAATATGAGTGTTTTGTTTAAAATCATAAGTGGCTTCAAAGTTCATTGAAATATTTTTACTATTAAATTGTCTCAAGCAGCTTCGTGAAACAACTGAAAACCAGAGATATTTGTGTGAAGAAAATTTCTCTCCACCAAACCTTTCTGAGTGGAAATTTCATGGTTTTGAAAAGGTTGCTGATCTTTATGCTCTCAATGAAATCTATTTAATACTGCATTTACAGAGATAGGGCTCTCCTTCTTATACTTACTGAAGTATTCATGAGAACTGTTGTATTTCCAGGACAATTCGTGTTGTTTGTAGCTGAAAATTGCAAGTTCAGAAAAAGGTGAAAGGATTTGGCATTTTAATTTTGTGGATTTTTGGAGTTTTTTAAAGATTTGCTGCAGTTTTTTCAAGTTTCTTCCCTTTTATTTAATTTTTTTTTAATGCTGAAGTCTAATTAACTTTTGATTCAAAGAGTGTACCTCCTCTTTACACAAGGAAAATCCCCCTTCTGCTGTTCATGTAGTGACCAGCTTTTTCAAATGGAATTAAGAAACACACTTTACCTGAAGAATCAATAAGGAAAATCACTATCTCCAGCCTATGATGTGTCTTTTGTTATGTATCCTTCTGTTCCTTTCAAATGGATATTTATAATGAGTTGAAATGAAATGTTTAAAAAGGCTTCTATTTTTACTTTTATTCTATTTCACTGCATGATTTTTTAACATGTTCTCAAAAATCTTATGTGCACACTCCTAATTAATTGCAATTTCATGCCTAGTCTGAAGACAATATTTAACAGGCTTTTTTTCATCTGTGTCTAGATCAGATTTTGTAATTCTGACTGTTTCAGAAAAAAGAAAATAAGTGTTGTGAGAGTAATATGATTAGTATTCAGTCACTAAAAATGTCAGTCTATACCTATCATTTTTGTATTTTAAAACCTTAAAATATTTTAAAAGCATTTTTAAAATAGCCTCTGTTAACCAGTGGACATATCAGGATAGTCTAAGAAGAAGGTCACCATATAATTATCCTTTCTTTATCCCTATATATATTATTATATCTCTAGATAATTTATAAAAATGCATCAGAATTTTTATAAATTAAGTGCTGACATAATGAAATCCTTGTCATTCTAAAATTATTTTGAGAAATAAAGTGCCAGAAAAGATTTTATTTGCAGCCTTTAAAATCAACTGATAACCTTTCTATATAATATATTTCTCTATTATGCAATATTTAAGTGAGGAAATTTACATTTTTATTGTCATATTTTATAATTTTGTATATAGATGAATGGATTCCAAAGTGAAAATTAATAATATCTGCTGCAAATAATGACGGATTACCAAAATTCAAGGAGTTTCAGATTAGTGTAATTTTTATACTCTATGCCTCTAAACTCACAAGCTTTTTTGAATATAACCAAACTGAAATCATCTCAGTTCAATGAGTTAATGTTAATCTTTGCATGGTTTTAAAGTATTAGTTGCTGCAGAAAACAAATTATTCCATGAACAATGAAATTAGGGAAAATGAAATTGAGAGGATTACACAGCCTCTTACCACAGCACTCTCACCCTCTCCCTTTCCCAGAGCTTTGAACATCCCCTGAATACACTGTAAGGAATAGAGAGGAGCAAACAGTCACAGACAAACTTCTAAGGCTTTTCTTCTATCTACTTGTAGTAGAATTATTTCATGTGTTGCTTATCATGAGACTTCAATATTAGAAAAAGATAAAAACTACTTTTACACAGACTAAAAGTTTTGTAAGTACTGCTGTCCTGCTGTCCTACTCTCCTTAGTAATTCATTAATATTTTTTATGCTACCCATCTGGAAAGTTTTTTCCTCAGTTTTGGGAGTGAGCCTTGACTTGATGGACTATTGTAAAACCATTCATTATGTTTGTCTCGGATGTATCTAAACCAATACAAAATTCATCAGTCAAGAGTCAAGCTCAGATCAGGATGATCAGATTGTTGCTATACTGAAAGCAAACCAATAGATACTAGTGTTATGGCCAATATATCTGGTTTTATTTCCTGATAAATACAGGGGATGAAATTGCCTTTAGACATTAAGAAAGTCATTGTACAGACAGTAACCCTATATAGGGTAATCTTAGTTGCAGTTCCCTTGGGGAGGCTAAAATAGATTCTTTTTTTTTTTTGCATTTTGTTGCTATTTTGAGTCATGTCTTGTGCTGCTTGTAAAATGATCAAATGTTTTTGGTTTTAAAGCTCTTACATAAATGCAAACTACTTCTATTTCTGTCTTTTTTTTTCAATAAAAAAGGGGTTCTTTTGGCTGAAATGTACACTGAGAACCACGTTTAATCAACAGTTACATTACTTGTTTGACTGATTGATTCAGCTTTCTTCTTACCCATGCAGTGAATTAAATAATGGATGTCTCTAAAAATAGGGAACAGAAAGCTACAGAGTCAGTGAAAGCAATAGCATACAACTTTGTAAAGGAAGGATCACCATCCTACCTGCTCATATTCCTGTTTATCCCACACTGCCTGAAGTTTGACTTTCTGTAGACAAAACTGTCTTACCTTTTTACTTTTGCAAATATTCTCTGTCAGAGGGATCCTTATTCTCTGGCAATAGTCATACCTTGTAAAGTACCCTGGGTTTGTCCCTTTCTCAATATGCCTTTGCAAATGTATAGACTCAATCAACAGTGCAGCTCTACTATAGGATGAGGGATTGTCATCATATATCTGAAGAAATATCTGCACTTCTTTTACAGACAAAAGCCTGCACCAGCAGTCAAAACTAAATAGATACTGTTTGAGCATCAGGAGGTGGATGCGGATGCTGTCAGACCTGTGCATGGGCACAGGGATTTTGGGATGCTCAATCAGTCCATCTCTGATGTTCTCCTGCTAGACAAAGAAAGCAACTGTCTCCTCCTGTCTGTACAAGGAGGTCTGACTCATGTAGCATGCTCAGGACCACAGTTTGATTTTATGTCTTTATTTAAACCAATGAGAAATGAAGAAAAGCTTGAATGGTCAGATTGTATTTGCATGTGATTTATAACACGGTTAGAGCTTTTCTTGGTTTAAAAGTCTGAGATTTAAAACTGAGCTGAGGCTCTGTTTTTGTTCGGGTGAGAAAAATGCAGGACTTCACAGAACAATACTTCCCTGTAGGGCCTAAAGGGCATGGCTGCTCCACCAGATGACTTGACTGATCTCTGTCAGGGATTGTTGGCTGCTAGTGAACTGCAAATACAAAATGACAGTAAAATGATAAAAAAATGAGGGGAAAAAAAAAAAAAGAAAAACAGCAACTAGTGGGGCTATGGGAACAACAGTGTTGAGTGGAAATGACAATATATTTGCCCTGTAAATGAGCATTATGATTTTTTTAGAGAGCTTGGTAGTAGTGATTTCAGAAACTGCACATCAGTTTAGGATAAAATACTGATGGGTTGAACAGTTATTCAACTGTTAAATGTGACTTCTGTTCTAGAAATTATAGGAACTTAAGATCAATGGCCTGATGGTTTTTACAAGGTACAACAAGTGTCATAAAACTTTCAGTGGAAAAACACTCCTTTTCAGGTGAAATATTGGTGCACATCCTTTTGAAGTACAGTTTTGCCTAACACTATTCAGAATATTGTAAAAAATAATCATAACCTTGCTCACAAAAAAACCCCAAACCAAAACCCCTCTTGTCTCTCTCCAGAGCAGTTGTTTACCTTTCAGTGTCTGTAACCTAGGGCAATGGTTTCCTGTAACTTCAAACTTGAAACAAACCATTTTGATCTAATGTTTCTATATTGGTATTACACATTGGTAATACACAAAACAACTGTACCTTTATGGTACTTCTTTGAACTAAATCACTTTATTATTGTTAATAATTGACTGGCCTTATTATTGCCATTTGTCTGGAAATGTGAATTTATCTGGCCTATCAGTATCAATGTAAGAATTTGTCTGTATGGAAGCTAAGGAAGAAGTGGAGAACTAAAAACAAATCCAAGAGAAAAGCCAAAGTTGGTCTGATAGTTTTTATTTTCTTTCATTCCTTTGCTTTTTAAATCCTTTTTTCCAACTTCTGTCTGTTTTTTTTCCCCAAAGCTGCTTAACACCAAGCAGATCAAGAAACAACTTTTAGGGTTTTTTCCCCTAGAAGTACAGGTTCTAGAATATATACAGTTTTGTGAATTTTTATCAGTTTTATTGAGTTTATCATACGAGAAATAAAAAATGGTGACAGTTTCAGTATGTTTAAATGTTTTGAACAAAGATTATTTTTCTATAATTTCAAATTCCCTTTTGTTTATTTTCACTCCTTTATCCTGGAATCCAAGTGTAAGTTTTTTTAAACATAAACAGAATCTTTAACTGGATATATTATGAGAATCTTTTGAATTTTTGTTTCACCATTTTTTCCCCATAGCCATAACACAATTTCAGTTTAGCTTTTTTTTTTCCTCTTAATTTTATTTTTCTTAAACACAAAACTTTTGTGAAAGAGGGGTAGTTGGTTTGACTGAAAGTTGATTTTCTATAATTTTAAGAGCTTTCACCGAGGTGTTATAACTCTTCTCATGCAGTATACAGATTCACAGCTTGAATCAAAGCAAAGTATGAAATGAGGGCATGAAAATCATGACAAACCTGGGTCCTTCATGCATGATGGCTTGGTATAACATAACAGCCTTCCTGCTGTGCAGATGTTATAAGTTTTAGATAAAATCTGTGTTGTTGATTTTTCCTGTCATATATCGCTTTGATATCACCCCTGTATCAATAGTCCCAAAAGATGTGTAAAGCCAGCCTGTTATACAGTTGTTTTGGCTGGTCAGGTACTGGATAACACAAATAAATCTCCCTCCTATTCTTCTTAAGAACTTCATTCTCTACCAGAAGAGTCACCTACTCTGATCTTCATCAAAGGACACATCCATGGCCTTTAGCCTACCCCCAGTAGTAAGCTTCTTCCCAGACTGCGCTGACAATCTCCTTGAGTTCCAGGGTATCAGAAAATTGCTGACAGTTTGAAATATAGATAAAAGCATAGTACGAGAAAGGTGATTTTTTAAGGAGAATTCTACCTATAATTGTTTAAAAAAACCTATTTCCTGATGTGTAAATTGTTTTACTGACTCTGTTTTTCTGTAGCTAATTATTGCCCTACCTGCTTGCTCATCTCAGGCTTTCCAGTTCCAAACGTGTAGTCAGAAAAACACACAATATGCTGCTAGGCATTTAGCAGCAATCAAAGCAGACCTGGTAACTCTTCCAAAGAGCTTTGCTCCACTTCCAGCCTGCCTGCTGTACCACAGATTTTATATGCTTCTTGCACAATCCCTGAGGAATCTCATTACTCGAGCTGAGCTAAAATGTTTTACTCTAAACAAACACAGCAAACTGCACTGTCTTTATAAATAAAATTATCCTAGTCAGAAAGCAGTCCTATTACTTCAGAAGTATACGTTGAAAAGCTGATTAAATTCCTCCTGTCTTTTCCATTGAAGCTCTCAAAGGAAGAGTATCTTTGCTCTCATAGAGCCCAGACAGCTCAGCAGCCACATTTAATTCCACATTGCTTTTCCTTTTATGTGAAGTGACAAGCACTGGGTTTTGGCTGCCATACCAGATGAAGAGGATTGTGCCATTCTTGTCAGTAAGGTGGGGAAGTTTACGTGTGAAGGCTGCCTGGACATTCCAGTAGACTGAACAGGACTAAGGGGACAAGTGTTTCCTATTGCTTTTGGGTAAGACCCTATTCGGTTGTGACTGAGGACTAGTTGGAATCGTGAATTATAAAAGCATGAACATTAAGGATGGTAAAATGGAGTCATTCTTCTATGTCTTGTGGAATAAAAGCAGACCAGGAATTTCTGCTTGGTGTACGTGATTTCTGACAGGAAAAAAAAAAAAAAGAATTTCCAGAAAAATAGAATATTGTATCTTTTGCCCACAAATTTTAAGGATTTTTTGTTATTTGCTGCTTATTTAGGGAATTCTGTAATAGGATGATAGTGTAGCACCTCAAAGGGTTAAAGATAAGATGCCTCCTGAACACCTGTAGGATTTCCTTCAGGGGTTCTAAGAGGAGGAAAAACCCAAGTGGAATGTATGTAGTAGTCTTACATCTGGCGGGGGCATGAATAAACCTTACAGAAAATGGTGAGATACTTGCTGGAGTGCAAATAGAAAAGAAAGAGACTCAGTGGATGAATCAAACTAAGTTTTCAATCAAAGGCAGTTGTCACAATTTTAAATTGAAATTTTAGGTCAAATGAGTATCCCTGTAAAGTTACAAATCAACAGTCACAAATCTCCACTCTTCTCGGAGGGGACAAATCATGTTACACTCTACTTCACAGGCAGGCAAGAGGTGGACTGAAAGTTGTGTTTAGCCAATTCTTGTTCACTTATTGCCTTGCAACACTTACTAAACATTCCAAGTAAAGAACCATACAAGTGTATTTGTATTAGCTGGCTCCAGGCTGATCTAAAGTTACTCCCTTTGAGCTAGAGCACTGGATTCCCTGAACAGGTTCTGCTTCTCTGGATGCGTTTCAAAGGAGATTCATTATCAAACATCTGTCAGAATCACTTTGAGTGTGATGTAAGTATTGGAATTAAATAAACATTGGAAAATCAGAGACAGATGTGCAAACAGGTCTTTTCTCTGTTTTTTTTTTTTTTTTAATGGAAAAGAATTTTTTCTATTTTTGTTAAATGGCAAGGTCTTATAACTTTGGTATATTTCTTTTCATTCTGTCAGGACTGGGATTGTTACAGATTTTGGTTTTTTTTGTTTGTTTGTTTTTTCTGTTGTTTCTTATTATCTTCAGTGCTGATTTTGCTACCCCTTGACAGGCAGTTGGAATAAGGCAATGCCTTCCAAATGTTTATGGAATGACTTGGATCAATAGAAACACTGCAGACCCTTTTTCAAGAGTGCAGCTATGATGTATATGTGTAATATGATCTTCCTTTCCCTTATCTCCTAAGGCAGTTTCATAAGTCCCTTAGATCTGAGTAGCAGAACTTTTTGAGATATCATATGAATACTGGAAAATTGGAATGATGTGAGATATACAGGGTCACTTATCTCCAATGCTGCTGAAAGGCAAGAGCAGGGAGGACGTGGTGATCTACTAGGCCGTGTTAGACAGAGGTGTGCTGCCAGCTGTCATCTGACTTAGGAATGAGGCTTTCAAACAATACCCAAAGTGGCCTTGATAACCACTAAATATTGAAGACTCTTTTAAGACCCATAGAGAGTTTGTCTGAGTTGGTATCTCCAGGCTCAACACAGATGTCTAATAGAAGCCAGGAGTCCAGTCTCCCTCTAAGAGAATGCCTTTATGTTAAACCATATCTTTGACAACACACAAGCATTACAGAGATGGTAGAAGACATTTGTAAAGTGATTTCTGAACCTTTCTTCTCTACAATTTCAGGTGAAGGCATGCAAACTGCTGCACGACAGACAGATATTCTCCAGGAATACAATTGTATGGAATTTTATTTTGCTTCGATTTGCCTTTTTCTATCATATTATTTTAAGTAGTTTCCCCACATGTATTCAAAATATTATATAGCATAAACAATGACGTGCAGTTGTTGCTTTAAAGTGAATATGGTTCAGTTTCAAGCAATTTTGGCAAACTATTAAGATTTGAAACCAGACCTCTATCTCCACTTCTATCATAACCTGAACAAAAGATATAACTTTAATGTCTCAAATACGTGTCTGTTTTTCTATAGAGGAAAAATATTTCTTAGGTGTTTTTCATCTACAATACTTAAAAATAAAAGGACACATAGCTATTTCTCATATTCCTTTGAAAATGCAAAACAGCTTTAGCCACTGGCTATACTTGTGTTGTGTAACTATACCTGCTGCAAGCTGCAGTACATCAGGGAAGGAGTTGCAATGGTGAAAGTTTCTGAAGCCACATAGAAATTGCTGTTGGTAATATTGGTTCTTTGCAACAGAGGATAACATTAAGATGACTTCTCCATTGCTGAGTCAGTTGTTATTAGTCAGCTAACGAGGCTGATGTGATAAGGTATGTCCATGGCTATGTCTGGGGAAGGATTTTTTCAGTACAGGTAATATGCAGCTATTCTTGGCAACACCAGACAAAGAGAGGAATAGGAAAGCAGCTAAATCTGACTGCATTGTCAATGGCCATGTTACAGAAAAATATGGAAGCAGAGCATAATCAGCTGCTCTATAGCTTAGTAAATATAGGGTTTAGCAAATTTCATACTAAATTGAATTTTACTATGGCTTCATGGTAAACAGATAGTGCTTAGTATGGGTGTTTCTGATATGCTTAAGTCCAGTGTTGTCTCAGGTATTCCAGGACCACATTGAGCCAAAGATATGTAAAAGTGTATAGTGTATTCTTCCTGTCTGTGACTCTGGAAAGTACCCTGGGTAGGTTGCATAATTTCATTCCTGATTAGATTGCCTTTTTTCTTGTGATAACTGTAGGTGGCTTTGCCATTGTTTTAAACTCTTAGTACATGCAAAATCTTCCATGCAACTCTGAACTTGAGCGCAGTTAGTGTATATGCAAGTCTTACTGACTATTAAAGGACATAAGTACCTATACAAAATTTACCACATTCTCACACACCTTGTGCTTTTTGTATCTTTCCTTTCTTTCCTTCTTTGTAATTCTGACAGCATTTTCCAGAAATTCCATTAATGAAAGACTGTAAGTCACTAATTACAAAATTATGTCACTGAAACTGTAGTTCAAAATCTATAAAAGTTAATAAAACCTCCCTAGTGGTATAAGTTATATCAATTTATAAGCATAATTAAAAGTACAACTGAGACTAACCAATTTTTTACCTTTTGAAAATCTTCCAAGTCCCTTCTGATTTCTTTTAATGTGTCAAGTAATGTACCAAATAAAATGACAGACACTGAGTAAGACATAGATAAAATCCTGAGGATGAGATCCTCAACCAGCAGTGTCAGTATTATAGGCTTCAGACAGTTTTATGCCCATGGGTGATTTAAGCCTATAAGATTTACCATTCTGTCAGCATTTCTTTCCCGTTTGTTAATATCTGTGGGCACCACTGGAAAAAAATAATGAAAATAAAAAAGGAACAGGGTCTTGACTGGGATTAGGTGATACAGACAACTCTAATTGGCACCATCTTCCCTCAGGGCAGTAATGAGTAAAACTTAAACCCGCTGCTTGCTCTGAAATGTCATAAAAGAGAGAGCTACTTTCCTGTACTTGTGTGTGGTTGAATACTGTTGATTTAATTACAGAAAAAAGTGATTCGGAAATATTTTTAAGAGAGTCTAGTCTCCTGTTGTCAGCTGTCACTGAGATGGATAGAACTCAGCCTTACTCTTGAGGCACTGGTTATGAGCTGGTTTGCTGGTGGCTGCTAGACAATAGGCTGCATATTTTTAAATTGTATCAAGAAGGACCTATTATTTAGGACTCCTTATTACTGTCGGTGTCACAACATCTTGCATTATTCAAAGGGAGCATTGCTTCCATCCGTCAGTCTCCCCTTTGCTGTCAAAGATGCAAATACAGGTTCTCATTGCTTAGGGGAAATTTGTAACATAAAAGGGAAGGAAGAAAGTTGCCAGGAAAAGTTAAATGATACAGGAAGAAAAGCCTCAGGGGAAAACGCAGCTGGAGGTTTGAGTTTTTATACTTGCTACATAATGAGAAAGCAAAGTGGAAGAAAAAGAAAAGAAAGAAAAAAGAAAAGAAAAGAAAGAAAAAAGAAAAGAAAGAAAAAAGAAAGAAAGAAAAAAGAAAGAAAGAAAGAAAGAAAGAAAGAAAGAAAGAAAGAAAGAAAGAAAGAAAAGAAAGAAAGAAAGAAAGAAAGAAAGAAAGAAAGAAAGAAAGAAAGAAAGAAAGAAAGAAAGAAAGAAAGAAAGAAAGAAAGAAAGAAAGAAAGACTGAGAGAAAGAAAAAAGAAAACTGTTCTTATAAAGATCAATAATTAGGTTTTTGAAAATGAAGGCAAGTTCAAATAGGTTAAGGGGGAATATAAAAAGCAAATTACATGGTGTTTGAGCACATTTCAGAATACAGTAATAAGGAATATAGCTTGTCAGACTTTTATAATAATCTTTTTTCACTAAAACTGTTGATTTATTGAAACAAGACTTCATGGGGCAAAAGGCTGGTATTAGATGTTTTTGACCCAATAGTTGTTTTAGAAAGGGTTTCAAAATAAATTTTAGTATCATTTTGATTTTTTTAAACACAATTTTCCAGTTTAAAATTGCTTCTGATAGGAAAATGAAGAAAACTTTGCATCTTTTGAAATTGTTGTGATTAAAATAATGCACTTAGAGACAGAGTGCTGGAATAAGTTTTCTCTGTGCCCCAAAGCATTTGAAAATATATCTTTTCAGTGTTGAACATTTTTGCAATTGCTATTGTTCATCCTACTTTGATATGGAAATGTTTTGAAACTTTTGTGTGTCACTGAAACATGTTTCCTGTGAAAGCAGAGCACAATTCCCTCTCTCCCACACACGTCTCTGCCGTTCTTATTGAAGAAGCTTCACTTAGAGAAATCCACAATCATATCCAAACAAGCCCTCTGTGATTTGAAAGTGACAGCAAGGGAGTTAAATCATGAAGATCATATAGGGTCTATAGATTCTAAACAAAGTTTCCTGGGCTCAGGCTAAGGTAATTATGTTCCCCACAGGTTTAATCTGTGTGTTTCCACAGACTTGCTGTCACTGTAAGGCATGCCAGTCACAGGATATCAGGACATGAACAGGGTGCATTACTCTAACAACCTTTTTTAAAATATGAGGAAGCCAGAACACTCCCTCTTATACTTCATGCTGTGTCTTCTGGGTCTGCTTATGATTCTGCTTATGGAATGTTGACTTCTCTTGGTGTTACCACCCAAGTTACTGAGAGGAGTTCCAGTTTTGTATTTGAGCTGGGACTTGGGCAGGTGCTTCCCTGAGGGAAAGGCTGCAAATGCAGTTCAGCTGTTTATCAGTTGATTTGTCTGTTTTCTGTGATGCTGGGCACAACACTATTTGAAAAATATTTCAATTATGTAAAGTCATCATAAAAAATTATTCAGGTATTTTTCATTTGTGAAATCTTAGTGAAACATCAATTTCTGGGTAGTTTTCAAGGAAACACTTCAACCTGCACAAATTAAAACAAAACAAAGTGTGATCTTTGTAGGGTGCCTTTATGAATTCTGTATCACTGCACCTGACTCTCCCTATCCTGTTAGCTTGAGAAATGCATTCTCCACTTATTAGCCTGAAAACCTTTTCAACCAGGGAAGGGCCAACATTCCGTAAAAGAAATTTATTATATTTCAGGGTTTGCTGTAGAATTTTAGCTTATTTTGCAAAGAGAAAATGAGAATAGATTCAACAAGAATAGAAAAGCTGTTAGAAAAGAGACCAGGCTGAAGTGTATTTCATTTTCATTAGTGCAGACTTTCCATCTCCTTTAACTTGCTCTCTCACCATATGCACAATGAAAAGCAAAGGGTTCAATTTGTGCTACAGCAGTGGTAGAATTAGACTAACTGATTAACAGCAATTTCCTCCGTCAAATAAATGGAGCCATGTGATTTCTGCCATGGACAGAAACAGAGCTCAGAAGGCGGTAAGGATACCACATTTGAATACAAACAGGTACGAACTAAGGGCAGGAGTCTCAACACAAATGTAACTCCTGAGCAAAACATAAATATAAGCCTGCAGTGACTTCTTTTAGTTCTGTCTTAGACACCTCCTTCTTCACAACAGTCTGAACTGAGTTTAAGTAGCTGTCCCAGATCACAGAGTTAGCCTTGAGCACAGGCAGCTGGGCATCTAGGAGAGGAAAATGAGCTCCTGGCCCTGGAACTCTCTTGTCAAAAAACAAGCCACTTATGCGTTTCTTTTATTTTCAGTGGAGGCTCTGTCCTGGCTCCCAGTTCTCTGCATTTTTTTCCTTTACTGAAATTCTATCCCTTCATTAATGCAGAGCCTGGGGCCTGGATCTCTTTCCCTCCTTACTCATCCTCCTTTCAGTGACCCTCAGTAGAAACTCCTTCCTTCTGAAGAGTGCTTTAAATTTTTCATGGTCGTTTGTCAGTTAGATTCTGCTTTCTTCCATGGATTCTCCTTCACCACTTTCTGTAATATATTTATATTCAGCAGAAAATATGACTGCAGAAGAACTAGATAAGCTATGCAAATTACCTTGGGAAAAGCAGTGTTGGGTACTTAGATTCTAGCAAAGAAGTCAGTAGCATCCCTTAATATCAAACAAATACACGTCACTCATATCTTTAGGACCAAAGGGTAGAGAAGAAAGAATGTTAAAATGAGGAGTGTCTGGTCTGGTTTTAAGACACTGCTAAGTTGATTGTTTGCACACTTGAGCCAGCTAATAATGGTCTTGGACATTTCTTTTGACTCACTTGGCGTACGTTCAGGTCTTTGGCAGTGCCATCCAGGGGTCTGACTGTAAAACCAGCCTAAGATGACTTCCTTGCTCTTTTAGAAGCCTAGTATCTGCCAGTAATATTCCTCTGGATATTTTTTCTTTCACACAGATATACAAATAAGGTTACAAGTAGATTGCTTACTGATGGGATAGCATATGAAAGCAATTAATTTGCCACCAAAGGAGGACAGATCTGATTAGCTGCAAGAACATTTAGAATAATTACCATAACTATATGGAATGATCTTCCCAGAGTTAAAAATGAAATAAATTAAAGAAACTTTTGATAAAGAAATTGCAGGCCAAAGATGCAAGCCTTCTGTTGCTTTGGTACAGAATCACTGCCCGGATTTAAAAGGTTAGGAAATGTGTGTAAGAACATGATACAAAAAGAGGAAACAAAATCTACCATTTGTGTAAAACAATAAATATTGTGGTAAGAAATGGGAGCTAACAGAAAGTAGAAAGCCAAAGGTTCAAAAAAAGGTAGGAAAGGAAACCCACAATTTAAAGTAGATATTAAGCAGCTACCGTGTGCAAGACACAGGAGGTTTAAAATAATGGCAGTTGAAAAAGAAATCTAAATAACTTCTTATAAGAACACTACTAGAAAATGTATTGGTAAGTTATTGAAATTTGTCTTTCAGATAAAAATCCAAACCTTCAAAAGCCATTTTGTTGGTATTGCTTTTAGATGGTCTTTTAGGTGAAGAATGAGAATGTCTCAAGAACCAGCTTTAGCATAAATGTCAGAAAATTGCTCCTTTGCTACTGACTCTTAAGCTAGCAGAATTTCAGTATTGCTGTATTTGTGTGGAATGATTCCCTAAATATTTCTCTGAGGTTTGTGTAGTCAAGAGGGTTTACCTATGCAGGAGGAGATTTTGCACCTGTGTGTCCTCTCTCTGTAATTTTCTTTTATTTTCTCAAAGCTTCCCGTTTTCCTAAACTTGATTCATCCCTTGCCATCTCATAGGCAGAAGCTTCATAATTTTTCCTGAATGGACTTTAATTGTCTCAGTCTTAATTCCTGTGTAATAGTGTTAAATTTTGCAGCAAATTAAAACCTAATTTCTGAGTTTGAACTGTGTCATGTTGTGAGAGTTACATATTGACATTACTATGTGCCCAGCTGCCTGCATGATGCTTCATATCCTGAGGAGTGTTTCATGGTTGGTTTTAATGCAGCAAAGCACTGAGGTTAATCCTCTGCAATTTCCAAACTAGAAACTGTGAAGAGCAAAAAATGGAACACCTTCCTTGACCGTTCTCATGGAAAATAATTGGACTGAAAAGTACTGCAAGGTGGTATGAACTGAAATCCTCATGGAGGCTGACAAAGATGCTATTGGAGGGCAAATATTCCTCATAATTCACAACTGGTATTGGATAAACCTGCCAGTCTCTGGCCTTTTTTGCTGAGCCCACCAACAAAGATTAGCGGTACGATGGGAAGGAAGGAATGAGGAAAGGAGTTTGTGTTCGCTGCAAGCCAGAGGGATGAAAGCCCCTATTGTTTCCAACTATTTGGTGAAAAATTCTGGGAAAAAAATGAACCTGAAAAATGTGAAGCCTTTCAGGCATATTTGGGACAATGAAACATGTAGGTTCTCCTCTTGCTGTTTTTGGTTTTGACTACAAAAGCAGCCCAAAGGAAATACAGAATGAGCAAAAATACAGTAAATAGCCTTAATGAAAGGGCCCTACCTAGGGCAGAGAGCAATGGAGCTGACAAAGAGGTCTTCATGCTGTCTTTTGATTGATATGTGTACTTAATTGAGTGCCATCTCGTGTACATGTTGTGTGTGTTCTAAGGCATACAACAAGAGCTTTCCACTAGCAAGTGATAGCTCTTAGCGTAAATAAAGTATTTCATTGATCATGGAATGATTGTGGGTGGACCTGAGGCAGATCATCTGCAAGCCACTGCAAACACAGCAGTAGTGTAATCTGTTTCTCTGCCATTCACATCTCCTGTCAGAATTATTTTACCCCTCATGCACTTCAAGAGATCAAGTGAAGAAGCCGTGGGCTGTTCCTGCAGGCTAAAGACAAGCCTCCTTACCTCTTCACTCTGTTAATGTGCTGGCAGGGAACTCATTCATTCTCTGTTTCTCTATTGGGACAGAAAAGTGATGCAATTTCAACTACTACACTGCCTATTCTGCTTGGAGGGCTGTCTCCTGAGAGCTTTTTTCTGAATGCTGCTGTATCTTAGAGTGATTTCACAAGTGGTTGGGTGAATGTAGAATCTCATGTCCTCTGACAGCTGCCTCTAGAGGAAACTTGATACAGTGACATTAAGCATGTTTTGTGCTCAGGTAGCCTGTCCTCTCTGCGGTCCATGACGTACTGATACACCACCATTAAAAAAAAAAAAGCCTTTTTTTTTTCCTTTTTTTAAAAAGTAGGATAATACTACTACGAGACAGGCCAAGTCTCACTGGGAAGAGAGCTGGACTAGCATAGAAGACTCACTGTAAGCCATGCCTTAGTTTCTTTGAAGTAAAATAAATATAGATTTTAATTTTTTTTCTACTGGTTTGCATTTTCATAGACAATCCATGTCACTCTTCAGAGAGGTACTGTAAGGTGGATTTGGATCATGCTAGTTAGAGTGGAAGGTCACTGATGCTATAATAATGGTTCAGTAGATGGAAGTAGACTCAATTTCATGGCAAATTTTGCAACAGAGGAAAGGTGGTGTACTGGAGTTTGTATTCATGTAGCACAATTCCTCTTGGCATTGCTGAGCACTACCATAAAATGAAAGCCCTGGAGTAATGTTGGCAATACATAAAGGCTTAAAACTAGAGAGTCACAAAGTGAAATATTATTAATAATTAAAAAAATCAAATAGCAAAGACTGTAGAAGTCAATTAAGAAAACTAGTTTCATATGGATCTTGAACACTGGCCATCCAACAATTTATCTTGCTTCCAGGGCTCAGTTACAAAGGTTGAGATTTTCAGCAGCTTACTTAGGTTTTGACCCAAATCCCACAAAAGTCAGTGGAAATCTTTACACTGACTTCAGGGAGCTTTGCTTCAGATGTTTAATTTCAGTCAAAGCAGTATTTCTGCAGTCTTTGAAAAGCCATAGATGGGATAATGAGAGAAAGAAAGAGAGAGAGACTAGAACTATCCTTTTACCAATTACCTAGAAAATCCAATTAACCAATGATTTAAAGAAGTAGAGAGCAGTGGATTTAAATAATTTTATTTCCTTCAGTTAACAATAACACATTAGGTTGCTAATATGAAAATCATTTAAGAATCTAACACATTTTTCATTATCTGTGCTGTTTCCTTGTGCATGCTAACTTCAGCAGGGAAACCTGAGTAGTCAGTTTTCCTTTCCTCAGCTGAAAGCTTGCAGATTTGTATATTTCAAAATGTTGGAGAGATTGTTTTTCAATGATAAATTTTGTGTATATTTATACTCTTGAGAAGCTCTTTAAAAATCAATGGAATTGTAAAATCATGTTTTATCAAATGAAGAAAAAAAATTCAATTAGAATATTACAAGACTATGTTAATCGTCCTTGCTCATGGTTGCCTCTATTCCATCATATTTAGATAAAGATACATTTCATGTATTCCTCCTGATTAAGTACTAAGAATAGCAGCACAACTTTGTTCCACAATTTGCACCTTGACCTCACAATTTGTGTGCTGCTATGTTTCGTTATTTATGAGATATTCAAACTTTTAAAAACATGGTGTAATAAGAGGATCTATATCTTTTTGTGGGATTACCACATAATTATGGTTGTCATATTCTCTTTACTATTATAGGACATATAAAATGTCCTATCCAGAAATGGTGCTTCTTAGGAGGTCAAGAGTTAGTGGAACAATTAAATACATTACAGTTCCTGAGTAATTTTTAGTCTCTTCTTCTTAATGTCAAAAACATGCACAAATCATGTACTCATAATTGTTTTACATCTCCATGAAGATTATTATTGTTTAATATCTTCACAGATGTGTAAAATGTTGGTACGAAGGTCTTACTTCTGGCTTTATAACATCAAATGCTTTGGTTTTGATTTTGATTTTTTAAAAAATAAAATCAAAACATACTGATTAAAAATAGGCAAAAATATTAAGATATTTAAGATATTACATACTTATTTACTTTAATAAAATTCTTGAAACTTTTCTTGAATTTGTCAAGAGCAGCACAGATGGTTTGGTGGTTCTTTTGCAGTAGACAATAGTAACATTAATAAAAAGAAAGGAAAACAAAAACCATAGAACTCTAGTTTTTCCACTGTTTCCACTGGCATATCATAGAGGAAGGTGAACCTTGAATTCAGGGATTAACAAATCATTTGAGGAATTTGTAAACAGTCTATTGAAACATCAGCATTGCATATACAGAACAGATTCTGAAGATACCACAGTATGGGTCAGCACACATAACTGGTTCACAAATATCTTTCATTTTTCAGCCACTGGAACTGATGTGGCTTATACAGCCAAAAGTCTAACCTACATTATGGGTTCATTCACTGTGTATATGTATATCTGTATGGACTTTATATGGTCTATATCCTTGCATTTGTATTGTATTGGCTATTGTGCATACCCTCCTTAATTCACGCCTTGATTCCTATGGAGAGGGAAGCTCTATAGATCTTTTACATCATGCAACACCAGAAGTAATGCACTCAGGTGGAGTGTATAATATGGCATGCATTCAAGCTAGGTAACCTTTGTTTTCCCAGTCAAGCAATGAAGCCCTGAATGCCAACCCAGTCTAAAAGGAATGAAACCAGATAAAGGAGTACTTGCAGACATATTACAAGAACACCTACAAATATATCTCAGGAACAATGAAACTGTACCGTTTCCCTGTGCCCTGGGAAATCCACAGTTGAAATAGAGCCTAAGATAGTTGCCCAAAAATAAAAGGAAAGGATACAGGTGAGGAGGTTAGGCATAGAACTATGGATTCTGTAGTCTTCGTGATCAGTTTTATGAAAGCCTCAGGTTGAATATGACCCTTTTTATATCTAAGACCTTAAAAGTTAAAGTATTGTAGAGAATGATGTGATTAAAAATTATCTGAATGAAGTTCTCAGTACCTGCAGCTCCTAGAAATTAGTCTAATATACTACACCTTTAAGGCATTATGAGAGTATAGTAGCTCCGATGGTCCAAGACTCTGGCAAAGATATAGTTTGCAGATGGAGGGGTTTGTGCCTGAAAGTGCATTGCGGCATTCAAACACACGCGTGCACTATGAATATGCACATCTGCACCCTAAGCCCTGCATATTAGTTAAATGTCTTTTTTGTACTGAGGACCTTTTCCATCCTTTCACTTCTGACTTGTATAAGAGCATTTTTAACCCACTTAAATGTTCTAATTAAGTTGTAAGAAAGTATAAAAATTTCTTCATGACCACAGCACACACCATGTGCACATTTGTTGCAATACTGTAAATCTGGTATATTTCTCTCTGGAATAAATGAAAGGTATTCATAAAACATTAGTGTTGTGGAGACTAGGATCAACCTTTCAGAATACATGTCATACACATGCAACTTTTTTCCAAGGTATAAAGAAGAGCAATTTTTTTTTTTTTTTTTTAGTACCATTAGTGGATTCCAGATTGTAGATATCAGTCTTGGCTCTTTGATATTGTCTAAATCCAGTTGCAGTTAAACAACAATGTGATTTCCAAAACACATCATAGCAGAATCATGTCCTTTTGCTCAGCCAAGTGTGTACTATAGCAGAAGAAAACAGAGAAGTGCCTTCAGCCCAAGGACACGGATAGTGTAACCCTATCAAATTGACTATCAATAATTAAGGTCTTTGATGCTTTGAATCATTTGGATAATAAGATTGCTTTGAAGTAAATAAATAACAAATTAGAATTTGTGGCAGTCACAGGTGTTTGGCAAGACCAGCTTGTAATCAAAAGCAAAATGAATGCATCTTACTCTGTGTAATTAGAAAAAGAAATGAAGTTTATATGCAAATTGTAAAGCACTTTACTAAGAGATAACCGGTCAGACGGCTTTTTGTAATTTAAACTTTCATTTATGGGGAGAATTTGCAAAGTATCCATTTTCAATGCAATTTCAGTGCAGCTGCTTGAACTATCTTAGTCTTCCTAAGAGAGAAATTCAAACATCACTGGTACCATGCCAATCTTGTTACAGCACAGCTAGGACAACATAGGCATTTTTAAACTTGTCTCTCTTTTCCCACCTCTAAAATGATAGCAAACAAAAATCCCTGAAGGTTAGGTGAAATTACTTTTGCCAGTAAATAACTAAATAAACAGAGAAACACTGGGAGATAAGTAAAAAAAAATCCTGCTAATATATTTCAAGTACTTTTTGAGACTGAAAGTTAATATTGAAGAACAATGAGGGCTTTTCACCAATCTTCCATAGTCAAGGCAACATTTCCTCACTGAGTGGCATTGCTGAAGCATCTAAAATATTTCCATTAGGAGTATTGATGTCACCTTCAAAGGTCATGACTGACAATGCATGAGGTGGAAATTGCTTGTAGTAGGTATGCCAAGAATAAGATGGTGTCTTAGCAGCAAAACGGGGCTTGTTGTGAAGGGACATGAGATATCAGATAGAAGATCTGTCCACGGAAATATGAGACAGTGGGATAAAGAGAAGAGTGTGGAAGAACCAAGCGAAATACAAGCAAAATAGTCATGTGGAGAATGGGAAGTCTAAGGCAGAGGAGAACAGAGGAGGAAATTCATGGAGGCATGACAAAACTTTTTTTTTTGCAAGGTTTGCTCTTCAAAATGAGGTCTATAACCTTCAAATATTGTGACTGAGACACACAGATGATATAATTAGCTGACATAACTGACAGAATTAGCTGATATAACTAGGATCTGACCTTTTTTTTAATATGAAACCATTGACTACTGTCACCAATGTTGAAGATATCATGTCTTCCCAGTGCTCAAATATAGTGAGATATCTTCGTAACCTATCTGAAAAAATTCTTACTGCATTCCTCCTATTCTATGAATATTTGGACAACAGTGACTACAAATATGTGATTTGGAGTGTTAAATCCCACTCCAACTTTTTTTTTTGAGTCCCACTTTTTGTCCTATATCATCAATACTGCCTTTACTTTTAGGAGAATTTCTTGGCCTTTGAAGAAAAAACCCACCAAATTCTCATGTATTTGTGAACAAAACCAGTATGTATTCTTTACTGGCATGTAATTTAAAATTATTTGCTTATTACTAACAAAATTCTCCTTTCAGGCATGAGATTATTAAAAGGGATCTACATTTCCTTATTGGTGGCGCAGTGTTGTTTCATTCCAGAACTGATTAATGTTACTGAATTGGATGAGTGACACCAACCATGTTTTTATAAATACTTTCAGGAACCTTTAACTGAAAGGTACTGTACTGTCAAAGTGTCTTAAATGCCAACCTCCTACATCCTATATCCTGGCCAATGGCAGTTGAATATGAATCAGTAACTGTGCTCTGACAGCAGAAGAGGACACACAGACTGTCCTGGTGTGAATCCAGCACAGCATTATGAGATGATCGAGGGAGGTGATCGTCCCTCTCAGCTCTGCACTGATGCGGCCTCACCTTGAGTCCTGTGTGCGGTTCAGGGCACCACAATATAAGGATATAAAGCTATTAGAGAGTGTCAAAAGGAGGACTAAGAAGACGATACAAAGTCTAGAGGAGAAGTCATAGAGGAGCAACTGGGGTTCGGCCTGGAGAAGATGAGATTGAGGGGAGAGAACATCTCAGTTACTACTTCCTTGTGAGGGGAAGTGGAGGGACAGACACTGATCCCTTTTCTCCGGTGACCAGAAACAGGACCCAAGAGAATGGTGTGAATCCATGTCAGGGGAGTTCGAGACTAGATATTAGGACAAGGTTCTTCACCCAGAGGGTAGAACAGTCTCCTCAGGGAAGTGGTCACAGCACCAAGCCTAGCAGAGTCCAAGAAGCATTTGCACAGGAGTCTCAGGCACATTGATTATCCTTGTGGGTCCCTTTCAACTTAGGATATTCTATCACAGAGAGATGCACTCTTTTTCCCTGTCTCTTACAGTAGCTGACCTTTTTTTTTTATATGGCATGTGTTTTCTTGATTAATGTTATAATGCACCACCTTTATGAGCAGTTATGCCACCTTTCTGTCAATACTTTTGTTGGAAGTAACTTCTATGACTGTTGATTATTTCCCACAGAATTCAGTCCCAGCTAGTAATCTTGCTTTTTAAAAAGAAAAAATTCCATATGTAACAACCTGTAAACTTTTTCTTAAATAACATATACATATTTTTAGGTGGAATAACTACCAGGTAATTTATATCACAGTAGAAAAAATGATTCAGAAAGGTTTAAGGATTCTTTTCACTATTTTTTTTTTTTTTGAGTGTTCATTTCCATTTAAAGTCTTCTTTGTAGAAGCCTAAATTATCATGGCTTTATACTAGCTGTGAAATACTCTTTTTAATACTCTTGCTACTGACCAGTTCTTTGACTTCAGGAAATTCTTGATGCGTACCATTATGTAACTGCTGTTGTATAATTGTGATGATTGGAGGAAATCCTAAAGCCACGAGTATAGAGGTGTCAGCTGTAGAGAACTCGCCAGGTTTTAATGGAGAATAGCTGTGTAGCTGAGTGTTGTTGGGCCAGTTCCTTGCAACATCTCTCTTCTCTTTTCATTGTTGTAATCTGCTGCTGTTGAAAAGCAGGTTCCATGTTCCAACTTAGCAATGATTTCATTAGTGACAGGAGAAATAATTAATAAATACCATCTTTGTCTTTCCCCTCTTCAGCAGCTACTTAGATCTTCACAACTGCAAGTGACAAAACAAATCTTGTCCTGTAACTGCAGAGGGTATTCTGTTGATAGACATTCCTAGTATAGAATTGTTATCACATTGTATTCTCTTAATCTGTTTTCTTCTTACTTGATATACTTGTCTAAAAGCCTTTTAAAGGAAATCTCATAATTTTGTTTATATTTCATTTAGCAGAAGGGGAATCCTGATCATGTTAGGAGATCTCGGCCACTACCACAGTAAAATAAATTTTAAAAAGTCATGATAAATACTTAAACAAGTCTCATTCCATCTAAAATAGGGGAGTGGAACACAAGATTACTTAGTTATGATGCAATGTCATGTAGTCTTCTTAAATTCAGTGGCTTAGCACAGAAAACCTTCACTAAAATCGTTATGCAGTGGGAAAGTAATTTTACAGCTATGCCTTGAAAATCAGGCATGAGATTTCTTGAAGAGAGATAGATTTAAAACTTGATATTTATTCTCGACAATTTGCATTTCCAAATATTGCTTCTTTAACAAGTCTTTGTTCAGTAAAAGACAAGAATTAGAAAAATACTTGTAGCTATGTCACACATGAAGTGATCAATATGTCCAGAAATATCAGCTTTTGGAAATTGCATGACATTTCGTGCTTTACACTCTACCAGACCACACATGATGAGCTGGTGCCATCAAATTCTCACTCATGTTATGCAATTTTTCAAGTTGTATATTCAAAGGAGAGGAGGGAAAACTTCAAATAAAGAATCTTTGTTCATACAATGATTATAGCATACTATTAGCATGATTTGCATGCCCAGGCTCCAAAGCCTAAGGGAATGAAATGCTCAGAGTCCAGCCTCCAAAGGACTGCATATTCCTTTCTCCCTTTGTCTCCAGCTGTAGATGAGCACATTCATTATTTCCATGTGTCAAGCACAGAAATTGATTGCAAATTAGAGGCACATGCTTTTACTAAAGACAAGAACTGAATTATGATTAGACTGTAACTCCAAATTACACCAGTGTATGAAAATATATAAGCTGCAGGGGAACACAGCTCCAGATGAATGTCCTTTTTATGTCACAAAAGAAAGCTATTCTTTATCCAACAAAAAACCTAGAAATAGACAGTATTCAAAAAATCACAAAGTTGATGCAACACTTCTTGTTATTTGTCACTAAAATATCTTTTAAACATTTTTATTTTATTCTCTTCTCATTCATCTAGACAGGCTTTTTTCCTCTCCATTTTTTACTAATGGGTTCTAAGTGTGGAAAAAACCCCAAAAAATTCCACAAAAAAAAAAAAAAAAAAAAAAAAAAAAAAAAAAGACCACAACCACAGGCAAATAAAAATCAAAAGGAGTTTCCTTTTTCCTATCACTAGACAATGTCCANGAGAGAGAGAGAAAACAAACCATCCTTCAGTTTCAATGCCTCCCTCAATTCCAAAGCTCCATTTATTTTATCAGGAGAAGCTCATACTTTTAAAATTCTGTGTTGAAAGGTGTGGAGATTTTTTTTTTACCTTTTTATTTCAGTCCGCAAGTTACACATACTTTTGAAAGAACTTCCAGGTTCTCTCGTTGAAAGACGCAGTCATATGCCTGAGGGTATATATGATAGGAACTGGCAATGTAGTATTTTCACTTCTTATTTGTTAAAGAAAAAATAGTAACTATGACACCAACTTGGAAATAAGAAAGAACTTTAATTGGTAGAGTTCTGCATACACCTTTTTGGGAAGAAACTACAGTCTAGCACAATTCTCCTTCAGTGATAAAAAGCCTATTTTGTCTACATCCAGAGAAGCCTGGAGTTCCTTTCTA
>VWZG01010402.1:230-20648 GCA_013396735.1 Grallaria varia | reverse complement strand
GAATTTGCACTAAAGTGGCCCAATAAATCACTAAAAGCAATTCTGCAGCATGACTTTCTCAGTTAAGACTTTTTTTTAATCCATGAACCCTAGGCTGTAATAAAGAGTACAGTGAATCTAGATTTTAACCTGACTAAAGTGAACCTGAATAATGTGTCATCTGATGTCCTATAGCCATTTCAAAATCAGCATAAAATTCCTTGATCCTGTCTGATTCAAAAGTAATGCATGTGTAAGCCTACACCTGAACCTGGCACATGACATTTTCTCAGGTAAGTGGTGCAGCAAAACACAGATCCAGTATTTAGTTATCACTGATGTACAAGCTATCATGAAATCTGGAAATCCCAGAAATGCCCATGGAATGGTTAAAGGACTAGCTGTCCATCCTCAGAACGTACTGAGATGTTGAGACCCTCAAGAAAACAGAAGATTGTTCTTACATTGCTGGTTATCCTTATGGTATCAGCAGGAAAGTGCCAGTTCAAACGGTACTCTTTCAACAGTATAGCCATTTCTATTCCCCATAATAAAGCATTAATAATACAGGCGCTTTTTTTTTTTTTTTTTTTTTTTAATAAGAGTTTGGTTTAAAATTGCTTTGTAACTTACATTGTACCAATACTGTTGGTGAGCATGTTGCCATCAATAATGTCTTTTTCTGAAGGTGATTTCAAGGTTACGCACACATCTTATTCTAACCAGTTTTGTCAATGAGTGCTGGACACAAAATGGAATGTCTAGGTTCTTGAAAATATTATCCCAGCAATGGATACTAGTTGGCAAAGATCACTTGAGCATTATCAGTGGTCTTATAACTGACAGAAGAGGTGTTTCTACAACATTATGGTATGGGGATGCCTTTGGATGTATAATATAAAAAAAAGAGAAAAGTTAAAGAGGCCTACAATGCCTAGAAGTAATTTTTTTCATCTCTCACCTGCCTTCTTAAAATGTATCTTAAATATCCTTAAATGCATTTAAAACTCAAAAAAATGCATAAATTTTTGCGGCTATAAACAGCACAAAATCCAGTATAACAATTTATCTTTGCAAAGTAGAATAAAGTTTTTACTTAATAAGTGGTGCTTTTTCAAGCCTCATCCTGAATTGTCACCTTTGTCAGATCTGTAGAAACCATAAGAAAAAGGTGCAAACTAAACTAAAGAAAGACCTTTGCAAAAAGGTTTGTTCCAGAAAGTGAGAAGCCTTAAAAGAACACTTGAATCAAGCTCAGAGTCATGATGAGGAAAGAAAAAAAATTAAATATCAAAGAGACTGAAATGTTCCTTATAGAGAAACCCAAGATAGCTACTGCTACTCCTGAATTTAATGTTCCTGACAGAGGCAGCTACAGTACCACCTAAAGAAACAGAATTGCATTTTTTGTGCAGCTAAATAATTCAAAAGAAAGAAAATGAGAACCTTCACAAATCTTCTACCTCAGAAATGCTTCCAAAATGTTATATGTGATGCCAGTAATCTCCTTAACCAGCAGGAATTCAATGGCCGAATATCTGTAACCTTTACCTTTGATTCTTTTAATTATGTTTTTACCTCTAGCTATTTACCAGATCTACAAATTTCCTGATACAGACTAACATCCCTGGAGGTTTGCAGGGCCACTTAGAGGAGAGTATTTTGTGTCTGTTAGCGAGGTCTGTCTGTCTTGGTTTATTTCACAAGCCTATCCCACAGAAAGTGTTCTTGCTGGCTTAGCAATTCTAACAATGAGCAAAGAGGAGCCTCCAAGCTTTAGACAAGATGAATCATACCGTGCCTTCTGTATAAAATGCCCCAAAACTTTGCAACACTAAAAATAGATTGAGGACAGAAAGTTACGGACATTTCTCTCAAGCATGTTGAGTGTCAAGCCTTGCATGGGACTAAGGACTGTTTTCTGACTCTCTTTATGATGGAATAGTTAAAAAAAAATTTAAAAAATTGAGACCAGATGCAGCACCTCTAAGTTCAGAATGTGTAACTTTCTCTGTGCAAGGATGTCTTGCCATAGACTACAGCATGTAGATGATTACTGGCATACAATTTACTGTATGTAACTCTCCAATGCTAATCCTTCATGCATGACAGCATGGCTCACAGAAGAAGCCCTTCTTTTTGTTCTTAACACCTTCTTGTAGCTCATCACAGTTGTGTGTGAAGAGGAAGGCAGTGCTTTTCTGCTATTTTCTCTCCTTCCCTCGTTCCAGAATCAGACTGGGACTCCTGATTATATCTTCACTCTGCCTGATGCTGCCCCATCAAAGGCAATGTTCATTTGCGACTCTGTTCCACTCATTCTTCTGTCCCTACTCATGTATTCCATCTGTGAATATACGAATGTGGGAAGGTGTTTCCTTGCTTCATCCATCCCTGCTTTCCTGCACCTATGATCTGCCAGTTTCTCCTCTATCTATGTAATGACAGAAGGGAAGAAAAGATCACTGAGGAGCAGCTGCTTTTCCCCTCTATCTCACATGTCAGGGAAAGAGGTATTCACATTAATTCCGTGGATACATTCTTGTTCCAAATTTCTGGTCTTTGATTTTTCCATATTCCACAATGCCACATGGATTATCACCATGATCAAGGCCTCTATGCAGTTCTCTTGTCTTCTGCATCCAAATGCATGACGGGGTTGGATGATCCCTGCCTTATTTTCATTTTCACTCTTGATTTCTACTGTTTGGAAGCTCACTTCAGCTACCTGGAAGATGACATGACTGAGCTGGATAAGAAATAGGAAAGGATGTGAGTAGGAGAAGATAAAGGTCAGAAGGTCAGGAGTACACTCTCATTCCATGCTCTGCCACCCACTCTCTCTGCCAATGATTTATGTGCACCTGATGTACTTGAGCTCTCCCAACTGAACCCCTGGTCTCCTTCCCAGGTCCTTGCTCATGATCTGTGCTCAGCAGGGTCACAGAGAAGCATTAAGGAAGTTGGAACCTGACAGACTGTGCCAGTGATGAAAGTCAGGTATTGATATGCATACTCTCCCTTGCAGACTTTGATAGGCAATATAAATTGTTCCTGGGAAAAACTGGTCTTGTTGCAGGCTGCTTCTGTGTGGATACCCTGCTTCCCCCCACCCAAGGATGCTGACAGGACACATCCAACCCAAAGATAAATAACAATCACTTTTGAATAGGTGAGTAAGAGTGCTGAGATCCAGTCACATATATAGAGATAAAATCCTCCATATCTACTTTGTAATTTTGCATTCTGTGAGGCCAAAGACTGTAAACCTGTAAATTTCTAGTCAAACTTGCTTATATTGTAACCCTTTAGCCCTGCTTATATTATACACTGCACTAGCAATATTTAGATACTGCATTAGCAGTAAATCTATTCATAGTCATCCACATAATCAGTGTCACGTTTCTCGCACCTGACCAAGACTCTTCTCCTTGCTACTCTGCCACACAGACCCGGTGCATGCTAACACTATGAACTTGAAAACTCCCGGAGCTAAGGCTGACAGAGACCAGCTAACTCTATCGGGATCACCAAATCCAACTCCTGGCCCTGCCTGGGACATACCACGAATCCCACCATGTGCCTGAGCGCATTGCCCAAATGCTTCTTGCACTCACACAGGCTTGGTTCTGTGACCACTTCCCTGAGCAGCCTGTTCCGGTGCTCACCTGCCCCCTGGGTGAAAAACCTTTTCCTCATATCTAATCTAAACCTACCCTGATGCAGTTTCATGCCATTTCCTTGAGTCCTGTCACTGGTCACGAGAATGAAGAGATCGGTGCCCGCTCCTCTGTTTCCCCTCATCAGAAGGGAGAGTGGCTTGGAAAACTCTTCCACGAGCATCCTCAGTACCGTTGGATGAATCCCATCTGGCCCCACAGACTTGCGAGTGCTTAAGCAGCAGGGGAGCTGCTGTGGTGAGGAAGGCTGGAAGCTCAAGTGTCCTGAGGCTTGTTATACCAGATCAAAATTTTCCCTGAAACGTTGTACACTCTCTAACCTTGGAGATGTTCAAGATTTGACTTGACAAGGCCTTGATTTATTAGATCTGGTTTGGGCAGAGAGTTGGAGTAGGTGGCCTCCAGTGGCCCCTTCCAAGCTAAAATATTCTGTGTTTCTATGCAGAGAGATGTATTAATTTTCTACTCCATTCCATACTGGTGATGAAAACTATCTTGGGAACTTTCTGTATGAAAGGGGTAATAGAAATTTAATGAATTATTATAATTATTATTTTTGTTATTATTATTATTATTGCTGGTATTAATCTTGTGTGAGTGGAAACCTCTGGTAAATACAGAGAGAGAAGAACAGGGAGTACATTTGCCACGCAGAAACCTCATGCAAATAAAAACGTGTGTGCAGAATCATAAAGAAAAAATATTATTGCAAAAATGACAAAAATAAAAGTAACATGCTGCTGCCAAACTGCCATTTCTCTCTATGAATTAATCTTTCATTTCCTCTTTGGATTTACCATAGCTGTCATACACTTATGATTGAATTGAGATCCTTTTGGTCTCATTCCTCACGGTACAACATAATAAAGACTTTTATTGCCCAAGTTTCCTAAGTCTGTATATTATTAGGAATCACAGAATTTGTCTTATACCTGACTGCAGGAAATCAATAATAAGAAACACCTTTTAAAAGCACAGGGGCCTGGTGGATTTTCATAGAACCAACTAATGAATATATTAAGTGCTGTCACACTAAATAAATAAATAAATCATGAATATCTGCCAGTCTTGGTTGCCTTAGAGATGAAAATAACTACATTTTCATACTTCTCTCCAAATATTGTCCTAGAATAACTTGACTCTCATTGCATTAGAAAAGCTTTGATTAGCTTTGATTCTGACTGATAGGAAGAATTATTTGAATCAAACAGAAATAGGAGCTTGGAAATACTCTGGAAAGCAGCATGGTTTTAATGTAAAGAAAAAAAAACAGTCCAGCTTTTGAAAGAATCTGAAGCATTTTCCTAGGATTTTACCCGTTAAATATGGGGTATTTTGAAAAGCAGACAGATGTGTCTGCTCTTCAAGTTTCTTTATAAGGTGTTAAAATTTTTGCTTCATGTGTGCCGCACTGGGTGGCTGGACTTCTTGATTTTCACCAACATTGTTTATTAGTATCTTAATTTTCCCCCAAATTGTATTAGACTCCCAAAAAAATTGCAGTAGCTTTCCTTATCCTGCTTATCATGCTTATTCAATGTGTAACAACTCTTTCCATTGATTAATCAAAACAAATGCTGCTTTCCTCTGTTCCCCTACTGTCTGCTCCACAGAATTATTTTTGGCATGTTTGTACAGTTTAGAAATGAAATTCTGGCTTACAAATTTAGTACTCTGAATGAAATAATAATTCTAAAGAATCATGAAAATCAAAATGCTTTCTTTAGAAAACATCTAATGTTCTTGAAGGATTGCATGCTATGAAAGGGGCCAATGCTGTAGCAGTTCATGAAGAACTGCAACCCATGGGAAGGACCCACGGTGAAGAAGTTCACAGAGGACTGTCTCCCATGGGAGGCACCCCACGCTGGAGAAGAGAAAGGAGTTCTCCTCCTGAGGAGGAAGCAGTGGCAGAAACAATGTGCGATAAACTGACCCCATACCACTGGGCTGCTGATGGGGAGGAGGTAGACAAAAAGTTGAGTCTGGGTACAAGACAGGAGTGGAAGGATGGTATCTCACTGCAGTCTACATCTTCCTCGTGAGAGGAAGAGGAGGGGCAGACACTGATCTCTTCTCTGTGATGACCAGTGACAGGATGCCACGGAATGGCCTGAAGTTCTGTCAGGGAAGTTTAAGTTAGATATGAGAAAAAGGTTCTTCACCGAGAGGGTGGCTGGGCACTGGAACAGGCTACCAGGGAAGTGGTCACAGCACCAAGCCTGACAAAGTTCAAAAAGTGTTTAGGTGATACTCTCAGGCACATGGTGTGACTCTTGGGAATGGTCCTGTGCAGGGTCAGGAGTTGGACTTGATGATCTTGTCAGTCCCTTACAATTCAACATATTCTGTGATTCTATGATTCTGTGATTTTTAAGATTTGGTTTTATTTTTTAGTAATAAATTCAATTAATTTCCTCAAATTGAGTCTGTTTAGTCTGTGATGGTAATTGGTGAGTGATCTCTCCCTGACCTTATCTCAACACATGAACCTTTCATTTGGTAAGTTTTCTACCTCACACTGCTGAAGAGGTTAGTGACATAATGGCTTTAGTGGGCACCTGGTATCCAGCCAAGGTCAAACTATCACATCAAGTATCTGTTAATTTCTATCACACACTTTATTTCTATTTCCTTTCTTAAAATCTGAGTTTTCTGAGAAAATTTTCACTTTTCAAAGTGCATTTCTTATAGTATAATAAAAAAAATTACCTTAATAAGTGCATTTCCGCTTTGGAGTAAACCCCAAGATTAAGAATTTTGCTTATTCAGCAACAAAAAAACTCCCTCTAGTACTTAAATATGGATTATTTTCCTGTGAACACAATTATCATGATATTCTCATTCAGTTATTTGATTGGAATGGCAAGCGCAAATGCATGCATACCCACAGCGTAGATAACAACAGGTCAGAGACAGCTCAAAAGACTATTAATTTCACACACATAGAGCCTCTTTTACCAAATTTCTCCTTTAGAAAAAAAAGTACACAGCAGTTCCCCACACTGAAATAAAACTTCTTCTAACTGAAACTATTTGCAAAGGGAAACTAATGTTAACATCTATAAAGGCTTCAAGGTAAAATAAATATTGCTCTGAAGGGCACCTTATTTAGATAGGTTGGAGGCTGGGGTGAGAAAAAACAAAGTAAAGAATTAAAGCATCAGTGAACACAGAGCAGCAACAGAAAGGCTGTTTAAATGCATGGTACAGCACCTTCCTCTGTCTCTTCAGTAATGTGAATGGTTTGTCTTATGTGCCTTGGGAATATTCTTCTTTTTCTCTGCTGTTAATTACTGCATTAATACACTTAAAATGTTTAGAGGGGAGGATAGGGAAGCTGCTTCAAATTATTTCCAGGACACTCTTTCAATTCAAATGCTCTGTTCTCTTTCAAGTTTCACCTCTCGTACTCATTCTTCCTTACTCTCCTCAATGTGTGCCTTTGCTGAGCATGCAAAAGAGGGAGAAGCTGTGGATTTATAGCACACTTAATTCTCAAAAAAGTGAGCATCGATATTCAGGACAGAAGGTCTGCCCTACCCTGATAATTGTGAACCTCCCATCTATTACTGGACACCTCAGGGAAACTCACAAATCCCAAATCCCTTGGTTATCCCCTCCTGGATTCTTCCTGCTTCCTTGCTTAAGCTTAGCTGAGTACACTATGTGACTCTTCTGTTTCTGTTCTACTTCTTAGGACTTAAAGATACATGAGGAGAAACAAAGAACAAAGGAAACTGTGTCTTCCTTCACTGAGCCTGGTAACACTTCAGTGTGCCTGGAGAAGGCTGAGTGTTTGGTTTGTTACTTGTCTGTACCTCTTTGCAGAAAGCCAACATTTTCAGCCATGACTAGGGTTGAACTGGTTCGTATGCCCTAATGATCCAGGTGGATGAATGTGTCCAAACTATCTTTTTGTCCCAATGGTGAATTCCCGGTATGGTCCGGCAGCAGTCACTGGAATGTCAGCCTTTAGCTGCCCACCCGAGGGCAATCTTGGGACAGAGAAGAAAAGCCTCCTGCTCAAAATGGAATGGTGGTGTGAAAGAACTTCTAAAGGAGGGAATGCTAAATGATGAATGCTAAAAAAGTGTTTGAAAATACCTTTTTCTTCTAGTCCCTGTCTTTGGCCTTGGGCTACACCTCAAAACACCCATGGAGCTGCACTGAGCAGTAGCTAATTAAATTAAAGGGAGCCAGAAGCTAACTGTGATAACGAGGCAGGGAGAGGCAGTAGCATTGCCACCTGGGACCCACACCCACAATTCAGCAACAGGCAAGGTGGGAACACTCATCCAGTGATGGAAACCAGTGTTACAAACGGTACAGTAAAGCCCTAGCAAGTCCCTAGTGAAAAGGCAGGTTAGTAAGGCAAGCAGAAACTCTAGCCTGCAGGGTTTCTGTTGTCACCTTTCCAGCTCCATTTCATCTGGAGCTCTAGATTAGTTTTAAACCTAGTTTGAGAGATTTCCTAGATAAGTAAGATGCTAGTGGAGAATTTTATACTACCTTGAAGCCCCTTTGTATCCCTATTCCACCTGGAATCCTGTTCTTTTTCCCTTTCCTAACCCTAAACCTTACCCCAAATTGAGATCTGGGCTAAGAGTTAATCATAACAGAAGCTATGACCCAGAAGAAGTTGTTGGGAAGAATTCCTGATGCAATCTAATCCTGACTTTTGTAGCTGCCTTGCAATCCCGCCACATCTAGAACTTTTGTCTTTGTGACACTGCTAATGCTAATGCTAATGCTAACCCAAAGACTTCAGGTAAGCTGAAGCTTAGTCCTAAACCCACTTCCATAACCTAGAAGAAGTTGTCAGGGAGTATTCTTGGTAGAGTTCACCTTACTTTTGACATTCTTTTTTCAGTCTCACTGTAACTGGGGCTCCAGACTTTGTCTCTCTCTGACCTGTAGGCCTAACCCTAAAGCTGATCCTAGCCCTGAGCCTCAGGACAGGATAAAAATAGCTATATCTTTGAGAAAACATCTGTTAGGAAAGAATTCTTGGGGTAGACAATCCTTCTTTTTGGCACTTTGCAGTCCCACCTCCACCTGGAGCTGTAGGCTTTGTCTTCTGACTCACTGCTCTCTAGATAGTTTTTATAACTTTCAGGAACTAGTCTCACTCATCCTTTCTGACTATTCTGATTTTATACAGCCCTTGTCCACCACATTTATTTATACTGTTCCTCAGTTAAATTCCAAGTGTATCAGAGAGTAAGAGTAACCTCAGAGCCCACATCTGTTCTGCATTCTTAGTCCTTACTGTACTTGCCCATCTGTTCTGTATCTATTGTATAATGAGTTCTTCTGATAGGTACCACTCATCAACAATACATGTATTTCATGCAATCTCTTTGTCCTTTAATCAAGCATGTATGCAAATTGTGGCCATGAACACCACTCTATTTGGTTAAGGAGGCACAGTGTCAATGAACTTAATATACATGCACTATTTTCATATCTGTAGAATCTTGATTACAGAGATCAGTATTTGATCCAAGGCAAGTTAAGCCTTCGATCTTGGGTATGGGTTTGCTTTGTGCAGGTATGACCCTACTGTGATTGCAATCTAGATTCTTAAAGCCTTATTGTTTAGATTTAGGTTCTTATGTCAGTAACTGACCTTCAATTTTAAAAAGGAAGTTTCTTTCCTTAATTTTTAAGATTAAGAACTTGAATCCTTGAACTTTAAATGTCATGATAACAGAAGACAAATTAAATAAATCTTTAATTTTATTTCAATCTGTTGAAGCTAATGATTAGCAAATTATTCTTGTAGATGTCTTCTGATTTGCAAATTCAGAGGTAGAAATATTGCAAGAATCCATCAACATAAGAGGCTTATCACAAATATATGTTTAATTCTTTGGGCTTTAGGCCTCCTGACAGAGTCCTTATATGCTTTTAGCTAATTACTGAATTTCAGAGACAGTTCTCATTCAGTTCTCTAACACAAAGATATGTCTTGGTAGTAAGGGTTTTCTTAATACTTGCAGGTACCATTATAGAATGAATTCAGTGCCCTTCTAATTCTGACAGGTTCTGAGACACTAAATGATGAAGCTTTTGCCTCTCTGAAAATAAAAAACTATTGTACTTAATTTTGATATTTCCCATATCAAATAATAAAATAATTTCCCATATCAAATAATAAAAAACTATTGTACTTAATTTTGATATTTCCCATATCAAAATTGTCTCCTGGCAAGCCTCTGTGTGGTCTGTGCCCTGTCCATTTATGGAAAACAAGCTACTATTAGTTTAGATTGCTTTTTCAAACACCTACTTGGAACATGCACTCTGTTCACATTTTGAGGTCTCCCCTATCCAACTGCTTGGGAAACAAAATGAGCTTTTATAAACTACTTACTATTATTTCTCTTTATAAGCAACATAACTCTGTTACATGATCAAAAAGATCACTAGTTACAGCTAGAATCCATTATTCTGGAAGATTTCCACTTTACAAAAATGGGTTTTTTCCCTGAGAAATGATGTTGAATTGATTCAGTTCAGTTTATTAGGTTTCTGGAAATGACAACATTCAGAATTTTATTTCTTCAATATATTTAATCAGCTTAATAAAAGTTCAGAAGGCCTCAGACTTTTGTGGTTTATGCCTATCTAAAGGAGTGAAAAAAAGTTCTGATTATATGAGACACAATGTCATATTGTCTTGGATTTTCTTCGTAATGTGCCTAATTAGCCTCCTTTAAAAGTGAAAAGCAAATGAAATTTCTTAGGATGAGTATTACTTGCCAACCTTTGTGCCAATAACTAGAAAAACTGAAACATTTATTCAGAAGGAAGAAGAGATTTCTCCAAGATATTTGGTTAATACCCATGAACCTTCTGCCAGAAGTCTAGATGAGATCAACTGGCTTCATGTAGGGAGAGGAGAGGAAGGAAGATATTTGGTGAGTTTGCCAAGACATGTAATATCTGTACAGACAACTAGTAAATAAGCATAAAATGACCCACAGTTAAAAGTGCTCTCCATGTCCAGTTGATGACTGATAATGAACGGGTGAAGCCAAGAGGCCCTTATTTCTAAACACCTTTATCAGTGACGTGTGATGACACAGGTTGCTGCTCAACAGATTTCTTAATCATACTAAATTAGGGGGAGTGGTGGTCACAACAAATGGCAGAGCTTCAGACAAGTGGGAATTGAGACATTAGGGGATTAGGCCAGCAGAAAATGCTTAAAGTTCAAGAGAGAAAGTGAAAATTTCTGTATATGGGACAATAAAAAACCTAAGTACATTGATGATACCAGTTGGGGTGCAGCATCCCACAGAAAAGGACTCGGTCTTAAGGTGGACAATAAGTTGAACATAAACTAAGAGTGTGAAAGGCAACCACAGCTATGGAAATGTTAGTAGAAATGTGATTAGCAGAACAAAGGACTATAGTATACCCCTCTCCTTAGTCGTAGTGAGGTAACATCTAGGACAACCTAGCCAGTAGTTGGCACCCTTGTTCAAGAAAAATATTGAGAAACTGTAAAGGATTCAGCAGAGGGCTACTCAGACAGTCAGGCATTACGAGAACATGACAAATCAGGAGGCAAATTGTTTAATCTGGCAAAGAGAAGTCTACAGGATCTATGGGAATCTGAATGTGCAATACAAAGTGGATGGAGCCAAATTACTTTTTTAAAGTAATGCAGGACTGAAATAGGTTCCTGAAAGAGAATGGTGGAGCCTTTGTCCTCAAATGTATTCTAGACCTGACTAGACATGTTTGATCTCTTCTAGTGTTGGAGATAGTCACACTTGAAGTGAAAGGTTGGGAGACAGATTTACACAGGTCCCTTCCAATCAGCATTTCTGTCATTCTATGATTTGATCAGATAACTTCGACTGTGAGAAATATACATTTTAAATTAATAACATGTAAAGTACACTAAATGACTTTTAAAACTGCAAGTCAGTCCATTTATATTGGCCTTACAACGATTAGGGTTCTTCAGAAAGAATGTATGAAATATCAATGTGCTCATTTGCATTTTGCTGTATTTAGTAGTAATTATTAAAACATTTCAAAATCCAGACTGAAATTTAAAGAAGAAAGCACAGTTTTTGCACACAATATACACAGGTGTAATACTTCCAAGGTTTAAATTTAATGATGCGGACAAAAAATTATCTACCTGATCAGAAAATGGGAACAGATTGCATGGTGTAGTTTATTAAGATTTCAGGATGGATATTCAAATGTCACCTAGGTAACTAACTCCTATGGATTCTCAGTGAAACTGAAGTGTCTAAATGCTACTCTTGCCTTTGAAATTCTAGCAGGGTTTTCACCTCTAGAATCTGTGAGGTCATTTTGTCAACATACTTGTAAGCAAAAAAGTTATTTTAAAGCTATTCTCCCTTAAGAAGTAATTGTCAAAAACTATTAAAGAACATTGGAACAATGCTGAGCCAGGAGAAAAAGTCCTGAAGATCTATTCTTCCAACTCCTCTCAAATAGATGGAAAAAGATATAGAATCATAGAAAATAAACTCACTTTCCATCTGCTGCTCTCAAAAAAGAGAAAAATTGATTTACTTCCCCCCAAACTACTCAGACATTCACTCTTTTATGCCTCTGGGAATACAAGTAAAAAGATTTTGAGAAGTGTAATGCTTCTTTTAGATTATGGGAATTAAACCCCTGGGTTTTTTTGGTTGTTTGGTTGGTTGGTTGTGGGGTTTTTTTCCCCATCTTTGAAACTTTAGAAAGTTATGTATAATTTACATGTTTTTTCTTTCCATGAGAAACAAATTTCTTGTACATTCATTTTCTAGGTATGATGGAAATAAGTCCAAAATATTTCAAAACTTCTTCCCTCCTCCCATATTGTCTTTAAACGGTCTTTCATGTTTCACCCACTTCTGTAGCCTCTATATTACGAAGTCCTGCACCCGGGTTAGGGCAGTTCCCGATATCAATACCAGTTGGGGGATGAAGACTTTGAGAGCAGCTCTGCAGAGAAGGACATCAGGTTAAAAAAACAGATAATTTCAGTATCTTATGTTACTAGGCTATGTGCAGGTTTGAGTACTGTTTCCACCAGCATTATTTTGAACACATTCCACATTCAACAGTCACCCTTAGTACCTGATTTGTGGAATGCAGCCTTTGTATTCTTTGATGGAGTAACTTTATTAGTAAAGAAAAAAAACTTATTCCATGTGGTTTTGCAGAGACTGAGCGGTGTGAATATGAAAGATGAGGAGAGAGGGGTTAGATAAATAATTAACCTTTGAAAATAACTCTTGCTCTTGGAGTGTGCATATCAATATGATATAATTACCAGATTTTATTCACTGTTGGCTGAAGATCGCCATAGGTAATTTAAATAGTGAGCTCACATTTGCATAATGTACAGACAGCAGGTTCTTTCAAATCCTCACTAAGAGGAGGCCAACATATTTTGTGTATCTATTGCGATACACCAATAGTGTCAAATCTTCCTGTTTCTAGGGATTTTTTTTCATTGTTAATATGTTCTTACACATGTTCTAAAGGTATTACTAGTACTTTGACCTGAATTGAACTGGTTAGCCTCTGATCAGGTCAAATCTAATCGGAATTGGAAGAAACTTTGGAAGAAATATTGGAAGAATATTATCTATATTTTGGTGGAATCTTACTGAAATTTTCCAAAACATTAGTTTGGATTTTTGTTTAGCCTGGATCTGATTTTCTAGTCAGATATCCAGACTAGTTGATGAAGTAAATTACTCTTGAATGAGTCCAGATCAAATCTGATTGTGTATGGGGCACAGTTCAACAGTCCAAGTGTGAATATTTGAAGACAATCACAAGACATAAATACAGAGATGTTCTGAAAAGATTTTATTTTCCCCTTCACTTATATACAAAGTGACTAAGAAACATTTCTATCACGAAAAAGATGATGTCTGAGGAATTTGAGCTCCCTCATGATATGCCAGGGACTGTCTGAGTAGTAACTGGAACAGGAATTTTGTCTGCTATTTCATAAGAAGAATTAATTGATCCACTTCAGGTTAATTATGATGAAGAATAGGAAAATAATTTTCAGAGTATAGAAATCCGTTTATATGCCCAAGTCATTTTGTCACAGTCAATGAGTCTGTAAGTCAATAGTATAAATTTCACTTCAGATTTTAATTACAGTCAAGTTTCTTAAGAAGCACATCCAAGTGAATTAGAATTAAAAAAATTCTACATACTGGGCCTTAACAAAAGCAGCCAGGTTTATCTCACAGCCTTCTTTAGTATTATCAGACCCCTGAGCCTGGGATCCAGGCAGTAACGATATGTGAGAAAAGATCCAACACTGGAGTACTTTGGTTTTCATTGCTTACCTGTGTGCATTGGAATCATTCATTTGAATGACAAATAGTTACATCCCTTTCTCCATAAAAGCTGTAGTTTTGCTTTATTTATTTAGGTTTCAAGCCAATACTCCAGTTTCATAATATGTTGGTGTTTGCTTGTACACAGTAAAGTGAACGTTTGTGCATTAATTCTGACAAGGATGAAATTATAAAGTGACTGGAACTGAACCTTAATATGGACAGGACTCCTTTTATTTGTCCCAAATATCATGTAGAACGCAACACCCTGCTGCTTTTGAAAACATAAACATTGACTAAATGTAGAGGTGAAGCAATTAAATATAACTTAAAAAAATGATATTTGGTCTCCAGTGAAGTCTCGTTCTTCTGCCTTGCACAGATTTATCTCTTTTTTTTTTTTTTTTTTTTTTTTCAGCTGATGCTGCTTGTAGCTGCCTTTTGTTTATTGCATGTGGATCTTCATTCAAATGTCAAACATTAAAACTTTCGGTTTTGTTCACTTTAATGGCCAGCAAGGGAGATTAAATCTCTTTTTTCATTCAAAAAGTAGCAAAGGTTTCTGCTCATTATACCCTGTGTCAAGCTGTCTTGCTTATTTTAGCACTTTATGTCCAGTGGGGTAAAAAACCTCTACTATCATTGGGATATGGACTTCTTTTTTAAGTGTGCTGATTTTGGTTGGGGTAGAGTTAATTTGCTTCACAGTGAGGAGTATGGGGCTATGTTTTGAATTTGTACTGGAAACAGTGTTGATAGTGTAGAGATGGTTTTGTTATTGCCGAGCAGGGCTCGGAGCCAAGGCCTTTTCTGGGTTTTCTACTGTCACACTGGCAAGGGGACTAGGTGGGCATGGGTGGTTGGGAGGAGACACAGCCAGGACAGATGATCCAAACTAACCAAAAGGATATTTTATATCATGTGGTGTCATACTTAGCATATAAAGCTAGGGGAAGAAGAAAGACGGCTGGGATGTTTGGAGTGATGGCATTAGTCTTCCCAAGTAACCCTTACACATGATGGAAGCCTGTTCTCCTGGAGGAGACTGAACACACATCTGCCTGTGGGAAGCACTGAATCAATTCTTTGTTTTGTTTCACTTTGAGTGCATGGCTCTTGCTTTCCATGTTAAACTGTTTTTATCTCAACCCACTAGTTTTCTTGCTGTTATCCTTCTGATTCTTTCCCTGATCCCACTGATGGGGGAGTGAGTGAGCAGCTGTGTGGGCCTTGGCTGCTGGCTGGGGTTAAACCACAACATTAGGCTATCCTACTTCTCACCTCTCTAACTTCTGAAATTAAGGTGCCATTCAAGAGGATCATTTAGGGTTGAAGCACAGCTATCTATGCCGCTCAAAGTAAATATGTGGATCAGAACGTTTTTTCTAATTAAAAGTAACTGAGGAGGGGAATTTTCAGTCCACGTGAAAATCGCTTAAGTACTGCTTGTAATTCCATTTCAGAACCCTGGGTATAAAATAGTATGATCTAAATATTTTCAAATATCCTTTTCTAAAGACAAAAATTATTTTATAATTGCCTTATTTTGTAGGAATTTTTTCTTCACAACTCAGAGTAAGCTTTATCCCATTAGCCAAACCCATACATTTGAAGAATATTTTATTATCAGATCAATTCCAAATTTTTAAAACTGCAGAAAAGTACAGCTTTATGAAGTTAAATGGATTATTTATTGAAAAATAAGTTTACAAATAAGTATATCTAGTTCTGAAGGATGTACATGCATAGAGCATTCCTAGTAATTGTTACAAATATTTTCCATCTATAGATTGTTTTCTTTCGATACATTTGTTATGCATCTTGCTTTCCCTTCTCTCCTCGCTTTCTCTTTCAACTCCAAAATGTGTGACCTGAGCTAACTTACCCTTGTAGAGAATATCCAGTCTTCAAACAGATCTTAAATCACTTACTCTGCTGAGAGTAGACTGGGGGACAGGGCTCTGTGAAAGTTCTCTTATTTGCCTCTATTATTATTTCTGCATAGTAAGATATAGCAGACTTTTCTAGATGGTGGGCAGCCAAGTGAGGTTAGGGATGCAATAGAGATTGTTCCCATTGTTAATTATCAATTCTGTGGTTTTGCCAACAGAAGTTTTTGGATTGCTCCAACACTGCCCACTGTCATAGAGAAAAGAATGATGTCTCAGGAAGTAGTAAAGCACCAAAACTGTCCATTGTTTTGAGTTTATGGACTGCCTAGTACAATGGAGAAATGAGAGTTGTCATTATTAAACTGAATGTACTTTTCTCACTGAAAATAGCTGTTTTGGAGACTACCATTGCGGATGTTGCATTATTTTCCCAATATAGGGCGGATTTATCAACTTTGAATTTTATTGCAATATCCCATAACATTAGGAAATCTTCCTCATCTATTTGATAGCTGGAGTTTTTATTGTCCTGAATAATTTTATATAATCTACATAATATGACATTGTAATATTTAATTGCTTTCCTCGGTAATTTTTAAAACTTTGTACTGTACAGTAAAAAGCCAGTGTAAACTGTCCAGCAGTGTGACATTGTCTATTTAGTCTTATTGCTTTATTTTATTCAATGATGTACTTATTGTCAAACATTCTCTCATGTCCCATAATCTACAAGTTCTTTATGTATGCTCAGTCAGGGAAATTGTCAGAGACTTTAGAAAACCCAGGCTATGTTATCCTACCCTATATGCTTATGATCTCTTAAAATCATGGTTCTAAATTCTTTTAAAAAGTCTTTATATCATTAGGTTTCCTCAGAATGTATTTTGGCTAGTCTTAGGTATATATAATTTCCTAGACCTTTGCTTATCTCACTGATTTTCTAGCTTGATCTTGGACTTTCCTTCGGTCTTGTATCACTGCCAGTGATCACCGGCAGAAACTGATCTCTTTCTCCTCCCCTTGCTGGAGTGAGTGGCGCCTGCCTTGCACTGCTGTCACCCTTAGTTCCCCTTCCCTCGTGGAACAGCCAGCTGCTGCTTCTTCATTGTTAGCATGTGTTACTATCAGATTTATCATATTTGTATGGAATTATCTGTAGATTTAGCCTCGGTCTAGTTGTCTCTGAGTAATTGGGATTTTATTTGTTTAGACAGTTCTTTAACCATGTCCTTAAATGAGTACATTCAATGAAACTTACAGCAGTTTGGCATGAAAAGCTGTAGCTATGGAAGCATATTCATGAGCAATTCAACTAATCTGCATTCCACCATCTCATTTAGCAAGGCCAATTTGTGGTTATGCTGTGCTAGAGAGTTTAAAATCTTCTATGAAAAGCTGGTAATTTCTTACATACACTCAGCTTGCAATATACAACACTATTTCTATCACTCAAGTTTGGACAAGTATATTTGCTTTTAGCTTCTTTAATGATCATTATTTCTGTTTGTGGTTTTTTGTTTTTGTTGTTGTTTTGTTTGATTTATTTTTTAAACAATACAATATAAAATCCCCAATAAACAAAACCTTCCAGCACTTCAGGAAGGATGCCATTCTTCCCTAATTACATGATTTTCAAAAATGTGTGTTAGTGGTGCAAACCAGGCTTAACATGCCTTGGGTGGTCAACTGGTGATTCCAGTTCAGATATCCTTGCAGTTCTCTGGCTTCACAGTGAACACAGTAGGAATTATTTCTGTTAGCAAAGCACCAGGAATTTCAAAACCAGATTGCAATGTGTTTAGTGCAATGTGTTTAGTGCAATAAAAACAAAAAGTGTTAGAAAACCTGTACTCCAGAAAACTTAAAAAACAAATGGAAAAGAAATATAAGGACATAACTTAAAAACTTCCATTATCTTTTTTTCTTGAAGTGAAAGGGTCTTCCAGATAAATGAATACCACTGCAGAAAGTAATGACATAGCTTATAAATGAAAGCCTTTCATAAGAAAGTGAAAACCCATAACCTATTTTCTAGTTTAAAATGTCTCTGCTTAGAATTTTCAATCTGAACAAATATTTAATTTGGAAGGAAAGTTAAAATAGTTGCCTAGAACCTTTGGCCAAGACAAAAATAAGCATAAGTGATCATTATTATAATGACATTTTCCAGGAGGGTTAAAAAGTGATAAAAAACCCCTCACATGTTGACTAACTTCACTCATAAAGGGACAGTAAAGACAAAATAGCTTTGCCAGACCACACAGAGTCACTGGTAGAGATGGCGCTTGAACAAATCTCCCTTAGGAATCTCCTGTAGAAAAACAGTCACAAAATGTTCTGGGCAGACTTTCCAAGAGTTTCCTCCTACTAGAAATGGTGCTTAAACAACTCCTTTCCTTCCAGAATCAACTTCCTCAACACTTTCAGGAAAAGTCCAGCAGTTTTCAAAGATGCTCTTATTATTCCTGATAATTTGAGGATAAATAGGGAATATCTGCCCAAGACTATGACTCTTAATATCTTTTAAAAGTACAAATTCAGTGCTTCTTGGACAAGATCTATGATGTTTAAATAAACAACAAAAATACTCTAATCTGCATTTTAGCATTTGCAATTTTATTTGGATTGTGGTTCCATGAGGTACAATAGACTAAAGGGTTAATAGTTTAGAAAGTCTGCTTACATAGGTAGGTATTTTGCAGATTGACTCTCTCATGTATGAATGTCATTTGAATGAACAGCTTTGTGATAAGCCAGGTTAACACTGTGGTCACTGTTCAAAACAGGACCCCTTTTTTTAATCACCATGTATTTTTACAAATTTTGAAGTGTGAATTGAGGTTGGCAAAGGAGTAACTATTTATCTAAGGCTAGAGTGTTTTTCTGTGATGATATCTAGAACTTTGAGAAAGAAATTAAAGAGTATTTCAAAAAAGGCCAAGTTAAGGATTCTTCTTCTATGCTTTAATAATGTATTCCAGAGAAGGAGGCATGGAGGCACTGATTGTTGTGTGTAACATGCCATATAAATGTCAAAGTGTTATCAAAGACTTTGTAATTGTGACTAAAGAGATGTGACTTAAAGATTGTGATATAATGTCCTTTCCTCTTTTTTTCTTCTTGAAAGAAATAACTGGTAACAACTCATAAAGCAATTCACTTTCCAAAAGAACCTGCATGTTCAAATGTGCCTGCCTGCATATTGCAGATCTATTGCTAAAGGCTTAGAGAAAAAGCAGTGATCAGAGAGTATGGTTAAAAAAGAGCAAGAAATAAAAAAAAAGGACATTATGCTCACACTTATGCAAGTGAATCTGAGGAGCGAGAGAAAGTAAGTTTGCTGAAAGCCATTCTGTTTGACTTTGACTGAAGAACAGCCTTTGAGGTTAACTTTAGCACAATATGCATGTTGGTAAAGGGGACTAAAACACTAGTTGCACTTTTTTGTGTCCTTGTCAATTGACCAATTTCTTTGGGATTTGAAAGACTCTTGTACCTTTCTCTCAGCAAAGGGATGGGCAATGGAAGGAATGCAAAGAATGCATAGAATTTTGACTTCATTTACTCCAGCATGCCCCTCTCAAAAGTAGACTGGAGGGTCAGAAAGTTGGAAAACTTCCAACAGTGAAAGAAATCAAATGTCATCTATTCACTTGGGTATACGGAAGAGTATTTCACTCCAAGAGCAAGGGAAGATCGTGCAGGAAAACTACAATTTTTAGTTACGTAGTCTTTTCTCGGATTTCTTCCGATGTTGTGCAAAAGCACTAAGCAATTGCCAGAGAGTTTGGTCAAGTCACAGCAAATTTTATAAAGTAAATTCTAATACCTCTAGTCTTTGTTATTATTTTCTTAATTTCCAATTCAATTCCATACTTTTTAAAGACACGTTTAGTTTTTCACTCTTTCACCTTGACTGTATGTCTCCACTAAGTTATCCACAGTAACTCCCATGTGAGTCTTTTTCTTGAAAGTTTATCCAAGTGCAAAGCACATCAGCATAAGCCATAGTTGTCACTGACAGGTCATCTAGATGCAACAACTGATATCAGAGAGGCAGAAAATATAAGAAGCCTGATTTTTTTTTCAGAACATGCCTTCTCTGTAAAGGACAAAACTTCAATATACTTTAAAAAGAACAGTCATTTTACTTCCTGGTAAAGGTATAGAAAAGACTTGTGTTTCCTCCCTTTTCTCTTTAGTTTGGTCTCACCCAGTTTTTCTGCTTGCTGCCTTACTGCTTATACGATGCTTTGTAAATTGGCATTCAAGCAGAAGAAAGGGGAAAGATGGAGAATGTTCTTAACTTAGATTTTATGAAATCTCTTCAGTTAAGAGGGAATAGACAACACAGTAATGCTTCTTAATAATGTGAGTCTATCCAACATGCATTAGCTGAGTTAATTTGAATGGATTTAACTCCCCTTTCTTTTTCTCACTTCATGAGGCATCAACAGCTTCTTTCAGCTGAATGTGAATGATGAAGATGTGAGTGAAACTTCTTTCCTATAGCAGTGAGGT
>VWZG01010401.1:731267-776369 GCA_013396735.1 Grallaria varia | reverse complement strand
ATCTATCCCTCCCGCCGCCCCCCAGCCCGCAATGTTGTGCCTCCAGCCGTGTACAAAAAGGCAGCCCGAGCCCTTTGCCGGGCTCCTGGAGGTGGGAACACACCTGGGGTGTGCTCTGCTCCCAGCCCGCAGCCAAAGCGGCGCTCAGCGAGGCTGCGGAGCTGCACAACACCCGCGGGGTGGGCTCGGCTTTAGGGACGCTGAAATGTGGTCACAGAGAGTGGTCACAGCACCATCCACCTGCAGCTGCCTCCGCACGGTCATTTCCTATTCAGTGCGCTTAGGGAAGCGACAGGGAGGGGTTTTTTTGCCTTCGCACCTCCCCAGCACGCAGCAGGCGGATTTGTGACTTTATTTTGCTTCTTTTTCAGCCACGGTTCAACGTGCAGCCACCAGCCCCTGGCAGCAGCAGGGCTGCAGGTGCTGTGTCCGTGTACATCTGCTGGCGCAGGGATCCAGGCGGGCTTACCAGGTAACACATGAGGTGACTTCCACAGGAGCTTCGAGCCTGAAGTCTATTTAATTATGAAGGCACTGGGTTGTAAGATTTGGACTGCTGTGGAAGGCACATGAGCTAAACCTTGTTAGTCGCTGGACACTGAAGCCCCAGAGGATAATGACTGGCTCCACTCTCTCAGACATATTGCAGGGTGAGTTAGTGCTCGCCTCTTTATCTGGAATTTCCACACGGCCGGTCAACACCCTGCCTTCCACAGAGCTCCTTTACACCTCTCTGCCCAAGTCTCCCAGATAGTCCCTTATGACCAAGCATGATCCCCGAGCTTTACACAGGAGGCAGGGTGTTTGAGTGCTTGCACTTTTGAATGTCCAGGTTGAGAAGCCTTGAAATCTGGTTTCCAGGAAGCCTTGAGGCTTCAGAGCTCCAGATGATGCTCCAAGAGAGCCTTGGCATTGTGGGTATTTCTCACAGAAATATTCACATGAAACAGTACACTTTATGATTAATCTCATCTGCATAACAGAGGCCATTCACTTAGTGTTTTCTCTGCTGCCCTTAACAATAAAACAACTACTGAGATGTATTTCCCACACAGACAGGCACATGTGCCACCATTTACTGATAGGTACTAAGAGGACCGGTGAGACTGGGTCCTATGAAAGTGCCATGGCTGTAGCAAAGGGCTGAGAATGGAAAAAAACAAATGCCTTCTGTCAGTTGTTGGCACCATGTCTTCTCTTTGCCCTCATGGCAGGCATGTGATGCTGAGAAGAAAGAAAGAAGCCACTGCACTGCACTGTGGGTTCAAAAGGTCAGCACTGTTGTGGAGAGTAGGAGATTGAGGCTGGCAGTGATACGTGTAAGCCCCGGTAAATCCGTGCCTGATGCTGTTTATTGTTTCCAGTGCTTTTAGTTTCCGCTCACAGAACTCACAGCACTATTTTTCTGCAGTTTAAAGTATCTGCTAATATCCAATATTTCCCCATGTACACATACCTCAGATCAGCTCTACTGTTCTTTAAAAGTTTACAAAGTTTGAAATTGTCTGTTTTCTTACTTCGAGATAATTTTTCTATAATTAAAATTATGTTTTCTTTCTGAACTACCTCTGTCTTTTTTCCATGTCCTTTCTGAAGTATGGACACCAGAAGGGACATGATCAATAATCACATTAATATCATAGCCAGAAATGAAGATCACCTCTTAGGTGTCGTTGCTATTCTTCTTCATACCAGCAGTGATCTCATATGGTCTCTGTGCTGTGGAAGGATGAGCTGTTCAGCCAGACTGGATGCCGTTTCAGTATTTATCCTGCACCTGAGCCATCACTGATTTCAAAATGAGCATATGTAAATTATTTGTTACTTTCCTTCAGAGTTCTTCTTTTCTCTACTTCATTGTTTTATATTTAAGCTTAAAAGCAGATGGAACAACGCACTCAGAAGAGAACTGCTCAGCCACTGTAGCTGAAAAGACCAATGCCAATGTAACCTTGTAGGTTTTCTAAACTTGATGTTTCTGGGAAGAGGAAAAAGGGATCATTGTAACACAAATAGTTATTACTGTGAATCAAGCCTATTATTAGCTAAGAGTTATTGTTGACCTTGTGGTTTTCATCCTCTTATTGTAGTTGTAAATACTGTAGTATTTCATAATATAAATTAGTTCACAAATGGTGACAAAGGACATGGAAGAGGCTGAGGTACTCATTGGCTTCTTCACCTTGACATTCCCTGGTGAGACTTTCCTCAGGATTCCCAGGCCCCTGAGACCCATCAGAAAGTCAGGAGCAGTGAAAGCTTATCCTCAGTAGAGCAGGTTGGGAGATGGGAAGTTCCTGAGAGCCAGGAAAAGCAAAGATCAGGCCTGTCTTTGAAAAGAGCAAAAAGGAGGGAGGATCTGGGGCAGTCAATTTCATTTCAGTGCCTGGGAAGGGGATGGAGCAAATAATGCTGGAAAATCCTTCCAAATGAGTGAAGGACAAGAAAGTGACTGAAAGCAGTTGGCTTGAATTTATGAACATAAAATCATGTTCAGCTCATCTGGTTACCTTCTAAGATTAAATGACTTATTCAGTGGATGAGGAGAGAGCAAAGTTTATTTTGACTTTGGCGGTAACATTTTTGTAGGCAGACTGATGACGTGTGGACCAGCTAAAAGGACAATGAAGTGGGTTGAAAACTGACTGAACTTCTGGACTTGGACAGTTGTGATCAGTGACACGAAGTCCAGCTAGAGGCCAGCTGTTTCTGGCATACCAGGTACATTTCATATGGCATTAAAAGCACCTCTTTTTATCAATGCTTAGTTTTCTTCTAATTTAAATAAGGACACTTCCTCACTAACTCCTTGGTCCTGAAAAAACATTCAGTGATAACCTGAAAGTACGAGCCCTTCTGAGCACCAGAAACACCTCTAGGGTGGAATGCTTTATGAGGTTGTCATTATTCGCCAACAGCAGCTCTGGTCACAGCAGATGTGCTGCTAACCCAGCTGAAGGCACATGCTGGCTTCCTTGCTGTGGTTCCTAGGGAAATGCAATAGCCTCCTATAGCTTAGCCTGTAACACAGACAGCCTGTAATATAATTAGCACGGCTGTTTAAGGAGTGTGGTGAGCAGTAGTGAAAGCATTGCTCAGCTGGCAGCTACTCCTGCAAACTGTGTGTCACAACTTCCCAGCAAAATCCCGTCTCTGGAAAGAGAAACATGCTGCAGGACATGTGTGATGAAGATCTTTCACTGTTAAAGAGAAGCAGTGCATTTGAGGGAAAAGCCTTGTTTTTGTTCTGAGAAATGTAAATCGCTTTTATTATTCTGTTTGAGTTCAGGCCTTGTCTGTGCTGAATAGCATTTCCCGGTGGATAGATCAAGAAACCTAACTCAGCAAAGCCTGGAAACACAGGCAGATTTCCTTGGGCTGCAGAGATAAGGGTGTTTCTCTGAACTATCACTATTATTACAACATCTGCACTAAGGCTTTTGCTGGCCTTGATAGCCACCAGAAATGGGAGGAGTGGGGCTGACACCCCTGCCTTTCATAACTGTGCCAAGCAGACTTTGACTGCATGCATGAAGAGCACTTGTTTTGAAGAAACTCACAAGCTGGATGTATTTTCATTAAATTCAAAAGTCTTAGAGTAATAATAGTCATAGTCACTAATTATAAGCTGAATCCCAGGCCCACACTGAAGTCAGTGGGATAGCTCATTCAAGGTACGGTTTACTTAGGAGTATATGACATTATCCATTCCCATTTGATTTCAGCAGGTTTCAAATGTTATTTATTATAAGTAATCACAGCAATTTATAATTAATGAAACTCTGACCTTCTTTGGCTTATGAAATATGCTTGGAGTCTGTGCTGATAAATAAAATGGGCCTTGCCGTGGGGCTCTTGGATAATGGACCTTATCCTTTTTCCTTACAACCAGGAAAACGTTCCTTGGTGTGGCATTCGTGTCTCCTTCGACTCCTTTTGAGAGGAGTGGGATTTTCTAGGGCCTCTTTCTGTTCCATGTGGAATTAGTGAGTTGTAGGCTTATCCCTGATCCTGTGTTACTTAGGATCAAGGTAGTTAATACAAAAAAGAAAATAATATGTACTTCTCTTGCAGTTAACACCACTGATTTAGTCAGTCCCTCACGCATAAGAGAGACTAAAGTTCTGAAAGTCCATTTCCTGCTTATGAAAAGGAGTCAGGACATTGCCTGTTTTAAGCCTGGCATTTGTGGTTTATTTTTGTTTTGGTGCCCAAGGCCTGTTTGAATAAGTGCACTGCCACTGCTATATGATAGAAATGAAAAGCACAACATTAATTAAAAGAAACCAAACCCATTGTAGAACCAAATGGCGTTTTCTTTATTTTGGGGGCTTTGCTTGACATTTTTGTGTTGTGTGGAAATTTTGTGCTACAAATTTTAAACTGGAGAAATGTTTCTAAGCTGTGAACATCTGGTAATAACTAGCTTTCAAACCCCATTTAATCTTTAGAAAAGCTTAACAATTTTGCTGCCCTACTGCACCATCTACAGGCAAAACCCCCCATGTTAATATTACAAAATGCTAGAACTGTTTTAAGCACTTTATGTAATCGCTGCAATTAATACATAAACCTGGGATTTTTCATTTTTCATCTTAGATAATATGAATTTATTTACTTGTAAATATAATTCCTTACTTACTGAGGCAGTTTTACTACTTCACTGGTGTTGATGTTTTCTCTGCTGTCTTTTATCCATAGTCTTGATAAATCAGTCTATGTCCAGCCAAGACAAAAGACCTTCATTCCCTTGATTTGTGTTTAAAATTACATTTCCCACAGTTCTAAATACGTTTTGGTCAGGGAGTTTTGCTTCTGTAGAATTTGTGTTATTTTAGCTCTTACCATGGGGAAATAACAAACAAGATTGGCTTGATCCTTTATTGCAGTTTAAGCATTTAATGGGATGTAGATAAAAGCTGCTGCATTTATCAGCTGCAACACACTTTCTCATAAAGACACCTACACAGGGATTATGATTAACATCAACTCCGTTGTCACCACTATGCCTTTTTTTTACCCATGATTCCTCACTGGCTAAAGTTAAAGATATTCTTAAAATGACCTAGAAAATACTGCCTCCCTTTCCCACGGCAAATAAAACCCTGCTAAATATTCTCGTATATCATTATGATAAAATGGGAAGGGATAATTTAATGCCTGATCTTGTAAAATATGCTCCAGTTTTGCAAGGCTGTTTAAAAAGTGAAGATTATTAGCATGTGAGGCCACAGTAGCTGCACATCTGTAGCTGCTGTTGGCTTATATCTGACATGTGGTTTGGGTGTCCGTGATATTTCAGTGATCGAATAGGAAAAATATGATGTGAAACTGATGGACCAAACCTCATGAACTGCCTTCCTCCTTTTTAGGAAGAAAGCGGACATTTTCCAGTTGTTCTCACCTTCCTGTGAGCACACATGTTTAAAAAAAAACACATCCAAATTAAACACTGTCCTTAATAGTGGTAAATAGATACATGCATTCTGTCAATAAAATTTAAAGGAATTTAAGAGATTTTGTTCTGGTAGGGCAAAGGGATAAACTCAAGATCGCTATTTACTTGGATTTTAGTCTCATATGCAGTGCCTCTGCTGGGAAATCTGGGGAGCAAGAACATTATTTGTTGCAGTGCATATGCAGCGCCCAGAGGCAGTAAGGCATGTATCCTGATTACAGTCTTCTTGCATTAGTATAATGAAAATACTGTGCATTTTTTGTCTGTTCTTTCACATCTTTGCCTAGCAAATTATTACTTGGCATTTTGATTTGTGCCTACCCACCTCTCCCTTCTTCCCCAAGCTGCTGTGCAGCAGTGCTGGTTTCTGATGTTAAAAGAGTTGGCAAGTCTCACCCCTGTCGTCCACATTCAGTGAAGGATGAAGTCACTTCCATATGTGCTTTCAGGAGAGCTTTGGGATCCTTCAGAATGAAAGGTGTGATATAAATATAAGATACCCTTGATTCCCTCTTTTCCGCAGCACACACAGTGCTAATATGTTTTTCTTTCATCCTGAGCTCCCCTGACTAAATTGTCAAACATCTCAGTATTACCAGGAACGTTTGCTTCAGGCACAGTCATAATCACTGTTCTGTTGGCTCCATCCTTACAAAAGATGGCTATTCTCCAGGCACACAATTGACTCTCCTATTACCAAATGCCTCTTTCTTCCTACCATCCTCAATAGCTTCTCTTACAATTTCCCTGGAGTTTCTTCAGCCTAATCCTTCGGATCTCATTCAGGTCCCATTTCCCATTTGCCATGTCAGTTCACCTGCAGTACATTGTGCTGGCTGTGCTGATCCTGTATCCCAGACAAAAAGGACCAGTGGAGGAATACTGCTTCGGATTTCTGCGTCCTCTTTCTTTCTTTCTTCCTTCTACCGTGTTTATATGGCAAAGGCTCTCTCCTCTTCAGGCAGAGCATTGTGAGGAAAGCAATAATCAGCTTCTCCAAGCTGGCTAAGCAGCACCTCATTCTCTTCTCAGAAAGAAAGAAGCAAAACACAATTGCTTTTCTGAGCCCTTCTGCCCAGCTCTGTGGGAAAGGCAATAATTAGCTTCGTTAAGCTGCAGGGCCAGCAGCCCCTTGCTTTCCTTGCCCTCCCCTCGCTTGACCCCACAGTATCTGAGCGGCAGCCGGTCCCTCATACCAGCTGTGCCCACCCTGTGCTCCCAGCTGTGCCCTCACTGTGCTCCCAGCTGTGCCCATTCTGTGCTCCCTGCTGTGCCCATTCTGTGCTCCCTGCTGTGCCCACACGGCACTCATGGATGTGCCCTCACTGCACTCCCAGCTGTGCCCACCCTGCACTCCCAGCTGTGCCCACCCTGTGCTCCCAGCTGTGCCCACACTGCACTCCCAGCTGTGCCCACCCTGTGCTCCCTGCTGTGCCCACCCTGTGCTCCCTGTTGTGCCCACACGGCACTCATGGATGTGCCCTCACTGCACTCCCAGCTGTGCCCACCCTGCACTCCCAGCTGTGCCCAACCTGTGCTCCCAGCTGTGCCCACCCTGCACTCCCAGCTGTGCCCACTCTGTGCTCCCTGCTGTGCCCACACTGCACTCCCAGCTATGCCCGTTCTGTGCTCCCAGATGTGCCCTCACTGCCCTCCCTGCTCCTTCCCTTGTGCTGCTGCCCTGTCACCCACCTAGTTGGCCCTTGGAGAGCTGAGACGGCAAAAGCAGAACATGGTAGGGCATCTCCTCACACTCCCCGTTTTTCATTCCTCATTATTTTAGCACAATTGTTTTTGCTCCCGTGTTTCTGGACCCTCTTGCACTTGACTGCAGCTGCTTTCTGCCCTGACATGCTGCTGTCAGGTGGTAACATATCGTTCACCAGAGCAAGAGCTTGTCAGGAAAATCGATGGGCTGGAGGGTCCCCTTGGGGTCAGGACAACAGGGCTTGTGGAGTTTGTTAAATGAGCTATGTGGGGCTATGCTGCTGTGTGAGGGAAAAGGTAGGAATAAATAAATCAATGTCTGTAAACAGTCAAATTACTGATCTTTGAAAATGATCCACTTGAATCACTGTGTTCAGTGCCCAGTTTGGTAAAAAGACATCTTTCTTTGCTTCTGATTGCTTTCCTATGCCAGGATTTGGGCTGCTGCTATGTCTCATGGCAGACAATCCAGCTTCCCTCACTTAACTAAGTGTAAACTGGGAGTATGTCCACAGGAGCCATCGATAGTGTCATCATGTAAAAGTCATATGTCTTTGATCAAAGGAGCCCTTGTTTTTCTTTTCCCACCACTCACAACAGAGCTCAGAAATGCAGAACCATTTTGATATTTAAAAAGCATTTGATATTTAATCAGAACAGAAGCGTGGCATATGAAGAACATGGGCATATAGCTGAGCTGAGCTTTGGGAGACATTAAAAATGAATTATGTTGATAAAGAACAGCTGTATTCTTACATCAGAAACCGTGGGGACAAATAATTAATTTGCCTTCATTATTTTCCCAATTCTTTCCTGGCAAAAAGTCCAGAAATGCTTAGACTACAGATGTAATTGCCATGAAGGGAGCGTATGTATTAAGAGATCGCATCAATTATTGGGCCATCAGATGTCATTATGAAAGCCAATTTCTGCTCCTACAATGTTAAGATTCCCCCTCAATTCCACCCACCCTGAGTCTTTTTTGTAGCCTGCTAACAGGAAGTCTGGAGCAAAGAATGTGATAAAAGAAAAGGCTTATTTAGTAAGTCTGTTTCTGACTCTCAGCTGAGCTGTGAGGTGTGCAGAGTACGGTGTTAATTCTCTCTTGAATGGCTACACTATGGAGGCTTATTTGTCTCTCTCACCACTCTAGACTATGAAAAGTAGTAATCCCTCGGTTGAAATTCGCTGGTTTAAGTGCAGTTTAAATAAAATAAATTAAAAATAAAACAAATCTAACCAGTTAATCAGATGAGTATGGGAGTCGAGTTGGGTGGCAGAAGGAAAGGGTGCTGGAGGGATGATGAGTTTTGTACCCAATGTTTCTTACCAAACAGAGAAGAGCACTGTGCCCCTGCTGCCATGAGGACTGCAAACTGGAGGGCAGGGATGATGCAAGGACACTCTCAGATGCCCCTGGCTCCCAGTGAGCCATCTCATGCAGCAGCCCCTTCCAGGAGGGGGTTTGCCACTGATTCTCTGCCCAGTGGTGGCCTGTCATGGCACTGCAGGACGTGTTGGGGTATGTAGTGGTGGGCTTGTCTGGAGAGAAAATACATTCAAGTCTTTGTCTAGCTGGGCTATGCTTCAGGTGGAGCCTTCCCCCATATATGCCTCTGATGCTGGAGTGTAATGTGGGTTTACATTTGTGTTTTAGAGAGCACTAGGGACATGGACATACACAGAGTACATACATGAAAGGACAATACAACACAAACACTCCTGTTGCAGCCTACAGACTGAGGCAATTTTTGGGAAGTGATAGATATTCAGAGGACAGAATGGGACTCCATGTCCTGGGAAATACAGGCTAAACCTAAGCTGGTATAGCTCTTCTGAAGGGTGTAGACCTTGTATTTGTAATTTATTGAGTGTCTTTGAATGAGTCAAGTTTTATTTCAGGGGCAGCCAACTCAGAAATCTTGGCATTGTTTTTTGAAGCAAGCTTGACAAGTATATATGGTTGGTACTTAAAAATTCCTGCTGTGTCGTTGAAACACTTCCAGGCATCATTTAATCAGGTGAAGGAGACCTTAGCTCACTGCTTGTTCTCATTCAGATTTGCCAATTACAGCTTGTCTAGAATTTTGTCTCCTCTTTCTTGCAAACGTCTCTCCAATCCTTGCTAATTTCTGCAGCTAGACCAAGTGATTGAAACCAGCATTTCTGGCATGCACAGTGTGTGCTCTCTGTCTGTGCACCGTGCTGGAGCCCTCCAGCCTGGCTGGATATAGGTCTGGAATTTTGTTTGGCATGGGCTGGGAGTGCTTGGGAGGCACCAACCCACAGTCTCGTGGGCACAGGGCTCGTGTGGCTCAGAGGGCACCCAACCAGGCAGCCGCCTTGTGCCACAGCCTGGGAAAGGTCAGAGCTGGACTCTGTGCTGAATATATTTCATAGAATAATGGAATCATTTAGGGTGGAAAAGATCCTTGAGATCACTGAGTCCAGCCATTAACCCTGCACTGCCAAGTCCACCACTAAACTGTGTCCCCAGGTACCACATCTGCACCCCTTTTAAACACTTCCAGGGGTGGTGACTCGACCCTTTTCCCTGGGCAGCCTGTTCCAATCCTTGACAACCCTTTCTGTGGAGAAATTTTTCCTAATTATCCAACCCAAACCTCCACTGGCACAACTTGAGACCCTTAGGAAGGATTCCCATAGGGAAAAAGGTGGTGCCGCATCTTCCATATTCTGTTCTAGTGCGGTTTGGTTTGTTTCTTTAGGTTTGGGGGTTTTGGGGTGATTTGGGTTTTTTTTTATCCCGGTTAGGATAATCTATTTGCAGCACAGAAGGATGCGATTAATTCCCCTGGTTCCCGTGGTCCCTGCCCATGGATGCTGTGCCGGCACAGCCTGCAGATGCCGCTGCACCCCCGCCCTGTGCTCGCTGCTTCCATCCCCTGTCCCCGCCGGGAACAGCAACCCTTTCCATCCCCGCTCCTTGTCTTCTAGCCTGCTGCCGACAGGCACCCAATCCACTGTCATCTGCTTCGCAGCTCATTTCCGTGGTGTGTGATTACAAGGTTCTAGAGGACACTAATTAGGAAGAGAATCTGGGGAGAGAATAGGGATTAGAGAGTCTCTGTCAGTCAGATGCCTGTCAGTCAGCGGAATAATAATAATTAATCATGATTAACAATACATTCTGTGTTAGCAGTGCATCTTATCTGAGGACTCTACACGCATTTGGTGTTTAATCTGCGCAGCTCCTTCTGAGGGGAATAGACATGATAAAATACTTAGAAGTGAATTTGCCAGTGGCATTTCCGCAATGACACCCCTAAGGCAGCTGTACAGAAGTACCAAAATAAAGGGCCTGGGTTTCAGCCATGCCAAGCATCTGCAAAGCAGAGCTGGTGTGCTGGTGGTACCTTCAATGCTTCTCAGCACAGGCAACAGGAGTGCCCTCAGTTTCCTGGTGCAGGACAACGTTTCCAGTGATGTGCAGGCTGTGCTGGGAAATGCAAATCTGCCCCTGTTGTCCTGCCTGGATTTACTGCTCATCTGTACTATCTGGATGCAAACACACACTCTGGAAGGAGACAGCAGGACCAGGTTCTTAGGAGTAAGCTGGGGATGTGCAAGGCCAAGCATGCCATGGGTCAGTTCACCTGCAAATATTCCAGTTCCAACTCTTCTTTAAGTGTGGTGTGAATGCTTTGAGTGCATCTGGGGCACTGCCAGCAATGATGGAAAATGTGTTGTCTGCAGGACTCGGTGTACTTACTCCTCCTAAATCAGCTCTCATATCATTGTACAGGCATTGTCCAAAGCACTGAGAAGTGTTCTGGTGAACAAATGCCAAGTACAACTACTGAGTCATAACCAAAACAACAGGGGCAAGAAAAAGTATCCAGAAGAAATGTATCTTGTTTTATATTTATGCATTTTTTTTCAGTGTGGTTTTTTTTTTCTCCCAGATAGTGTTTCAGGATCTGAACATCTGAAAAGAAAACCCAAAACAACCCATCCCAAAACAAACAAAAAAACCCAAAACAAAACAAAACCAAACAAACAACCCTCCCCCCAAAACAGAAACCAAACAAACAGATTTTGAGCTCACAGGTACAGTGCCTTGCTGCTGTGTTTCCTGCACACGGATGATTTCTGTCGTTTTCATACTTGGCAACCCTGAAATCAGTAGTGTTACACCCTTAAAGCTCAAGCCCCTAATCTCTCCAGGCTCACCGGAGAGATACACACCATTTCAGGTGAAAAGTGTCTGTTTTGTCCAACTAGCAGTGTGGTTATTCACTTAATTGGATGTTGCTTCACCTCCTGCAGACCTGGCAATTTTTTTCCTAATACACATTAACTGAATCAAGGCAAATAAACCTGTGCCACTCTGCAACACCAGGGTATACAGCCCTTCCTGGCCTGTGCCTAGCCTTTTTTGTCCTTTTTTCCCATCATCCTTGTAACAAAGAACTGGTATACTCTGTAGGGAGGGAAGCCTGAATTATGCCACATGATTTCCCAGGTCTGTAGTACAATGGTAGAAATCATCCAAGTTCTGTAACAAATGCAGATTAGTTAGAAAATCCCTCTTTAGAATTAAGTATGGAAAGAAAAAATACATCCAGGGTTGCAGCTCTAGCAGCTCTAGTGCTATTTATTTGAGGTCAAAAATTCTTTTCTCTCTTTTTTTTTCCCTAGTTCTCAAATATTCTATTTTTGCTATACTGCAGTGCTATTGAACCAGAGTAACACAGACCACTAAAAAACTTGTGGATATAGGACAAAAGGTGAGGAGTTCTGGCAGTGAACGGAGCAGCAGTACATGGATTTGCAATGTCCCTTTTTGAGTCTCACAGTCATCATTACTTTGTAAGCAAATGGGCCAACTTCGCAATCCTCCTGGCTGTTGTTTCAAGTTGCCTGGAAATAAAGGCAAGGCCTTTTACCCTGGTGACAATCTGATACTAAAGTCAGAAATAACCACTGCCAGGGGGCCCAACATATTCCCTCCCTCTTTAAAGACAAAAATCTGCTATTCCATTTGAAACAACACAAAAAAATGTTGTTTGCAAATTTGGCGATGTGGCTGGAGATGTTTCTGGGGGTGAGAGCCTGCTGTGACTTTTCTCTGATGCTCAGCTGGAGAGATGGAGCCCAAGCTCCTGCAGAAATCTTTTATGAGTTTTATGCAGAAGGGTCCTTTTATTTGCCTTTTTCACCCTATAGGCAGTGTCAACTGTGCTGTGACTAAATCCACTTACACTGCAGTTACCCCAGTGCTTCAGAGGACAGTGTCACTTGGGGCAGGAAGTGAAAGTTCATCCCTTGGGAAAGATCTCACCAGGATTTTGCAAGGCACAGCAGTAACCTGGTAACCGACATATCCATTTCTGTTACATTTTCTAGGTCAGCGTGAATCATTCTTAAGGGAGAAAATTTTAGCAGGCACACTGAGAGGACTGTGACTTCTCGGTGCTCCCCCTTCCCTGGCAGCTCTGCCCAAGGAGAGGTTTCATCCCACATGGTGCAGTGACAGAAATGCAGTCCCCCATCCCCTCTCCATCCTCTCGGGATGCTTGGCTAGTGACAGCAAAGCTACCAGTGGTTCCAGGGATCCTATCCCTGCCATACTGCCAAACAAATGCAGAATAAATGGAGAGAATAAAGCAATTTTTACTCTGAGTCAGGAGGTGTAGATGTAAGGGCACAAGGAGCCAGTAGGAAGACACTGCTCAAAACAAGAAGCAGATTGCAAAGTGAGGTGCCAGGCAGAGAGGCAATTCTGGTCTACAACCCAGTCTAGCCCGATATCAGAAATTAAAAGGAATCCATAACCTTGGCAATATTAAGAGTTCCCCCACTACAGATATTCAAGGATAGTGACATATGTATGAAAACAATACTCTTCCCTTCTCATGTGCTGTGAACAACAGCATCAGCAGTTGACATAACTCCCTTTTATCCAGTAATACTCTCCTACAAGAGACAACAGTGTAAAGTTGACCACACTGTAATATTTTTTTGGTGTTATCTCTGAAGTCTTGGCTATTTTCAAACCTGAAGCCCTCGTGCCATGAAGCTAAAATATGTGCTGGCAATGGTTACAGACTGCAGGTTTAGGCTGAGGACCAACATGGTATGACATACCAATTAACATTCAGTCTTGGTTCAGCAGTTTGTGGGCAAAGAGCATCTCTTGGCAAGAATAAACCATGGAAAAGACAGAACTCGTCTTCATCAATTACATGGAGTATCTCTTAGCCCACAGTTATCACTGATGAGGCGAATTTTTTTCTCTTGTGATGAGCTGCTTTTTTGACCTTCTGTAGGATACTCCACTTCCTCATGCCTCAGTTTCCACACAGGGGATAAAAATACTCCTCTAACTTGCAGAGATGCTGTGCTGATTAATGAACACCCAGCTGCACTTCCCAGGCTCTTGAGATGAAAATTGCAATGTATTTATTTCCTTTTAAAACTGTATTTGACTATCTTGCTGAAAAAAGGCTTAAGTTGGACCACTGCCAGCGTGGGGAGAGAAGAGTTCTCAGCGGACACAGGAGATCAGAACTAAGCATATCTTGTGCAGCCCTGCTCAAGCCCTTCTCTTCCAGGTCTCTTTTTTTTTCCATTGCAAAACCAGAATACCTGCAAAGTGCCTGCTGTCTCTGTATAGGTTTAATTCTGGCTAAATATTATTCAGGGAACAAACTGTGGCAGCTGCTGTTCGAACACAGGGGGCCGTCTGTTGATGTCAGCGGTTGTATGAGAGATGAATTTGGCTTGCTGTCCCGTTTTAATGAGTGCATGAGTGTATGTATCTCCTGTGTATAACACTGAGACAGTGCTAAAACAGGTCAGGTTTTGGTTTCAACTCCTCAGTCTCTGGGGCTCTCCTATTTCCTGCCGAGGAATTTGGCTCTTCAGCAAAATGTATGTCACCTTAGCAAAATCAGGGGTGCCATCTGCAGTTAGGAAGCTGGCCTTCCCAAAAGGCTGCCTTTGCTTTCGGTGGCTGCATTGCATCTCCCCATGGAGCCTCTTGGATCATGGAATCATGGGGTATTCTGAGTTGAAAGGGATCCACAAGGATTACCAGGACAGCCCCAGGAGTCACACCAGGGGCCTCCATGGGCCTTCATTTTGAGAGAGGAGCCCTGATTTGTTCTGTCGGAGCAACACTCGCTGTTTCAGACTGCTGCACAGGCTGAGTGGAGATTTTCTTTTAATCCCTCTGTCCAACATCCCCAAAAAAGTGTGTAATAGGGAGAACCAGCCGCACCATGTGGAAGACAGCAGGCTCTAACCTGACTCTTTAGGTACAAAGAATGTGTGGGTTGAGTGAGTAGCTGAGCAACATCTAAGAAGCTGTGGAAATCATAGTTTTCCTACATCCAAGAGGCTTAAATTCTTCAATGGCAAATGAGTGCCCCGTTGTAACAAAGCGGAACGTTTTTTTGGATTGTGCATAACCCCTCGATTTTGGCAAATCAGGGCTGACTGGGAAGCTGGAAGCCGTGTGCTGTGCGTGCAGTCTGGAAGCCTTTTGTCGTTCTGAATGTTGGTTCAAGTAATCCTGCTTTGACAGCTCATTTGCATCTAAGCTATCCCCCAAGAGTCTTGAGAGTTTGGAAATAATAGAGATGACATTTGGGTAAGTGTTTAAAAATGCGCAGCAGCAGCATGCTCAGAGGCTTGCATTAACAAGCAGAAACAAATCCTCAAAGTGAGCTAGGAAAAAGGAGCAGAGAATCTGTGTGAATGAAGCAAGCTTCCCTGGGCATCTGATGACTAAGTAGGAAGTGTTTTGTGCCAAAACCTGGCAAGGTAAGCGTTACTTGCAAGGAGGCAGTGCCAGGAAATAAACCAACACACCAATGAGGCTGATGGCTAGAATGCAGCGTTGAGCACAGCACGCTCCCAACCTCTGTGAAGTGCTCCATTGAGAAAATTGCTTGCAAATCAGGCTGAATGGCAATAAAAAAACAGGGCAACAGAATGATTTCAATGAGCCAAAAAAATTATGTGCTTTTAAATGTTCCTGTCCTCTAGCACAGGCAGGGTGCCAGCAAATCTGTTCAAGCAAGCTTGGAGGATTAGGGAGATGCAGTTTTGCTAGTTCCCAGGCAGCTGATGTCATGTGCAACTCAGGAGATGTTGCTGGGTACCAGTAGGGTGCATCCTGACAGGAAAAGAGCTGGTGGCTGGTGACTTCAAAACCAAACTGGTTGTGCCAGGATGGGCATGTTAAAACTGTCTTGGTGAAGCTGAGGCAACAGGGAATTGTGGGTGTGAGGAGCATTAAAGTTTATTAACTGCATTTACCACTGGTGTTTCCATGGTGGACAAATATTCTAATTTTCACTCTTACTGCTGTTGTAATAGCTCGTAAGGACAGCAGTTCGGCTGAGTGGCTCATGTTACAAGCATGTAATAAGAGACAACATTTGCCTGAAAAGTTGTTAGTCCAAATGAGCTGAAACTAATAGAGAATTGAAGAAGTGAAAAAGCAAGATCAGAGAAGGAATTTTCATGAAGTAAAAGGACAGATTAGGGCAAAACCAGAACTTCAAAGTTCAGTGTCATGCCAGTAACAGTCATGCAGAGCTGCTCACTGTATATAAACCACAATTGTATCAGAACCAGCTTTATATATTCATTTTTCAAAGCACAGTTGCCTTCATCAGGAAAGGCAATGAGCCATGTTAGGCCCTCTAAAGAAAAAGGATGTAAGCATGTGGAGATTTGGCTCTAAAATGGATATTTGGGGATCTGGAATATTACAAAAATATATTTAGTTGCTGTGGAAGAGTGGAGATGAAATTCAGGCTGGCTACAGATTCAGGACCCGGCTATGAGTACCAGGGCCTGACCTGGCTGGGGCTGGCACAGGGATACAGGATTTACACTACGGCATGGAATCGTGGCTCACTCCTGCCCAAACTCCTGCCTGTCCTCATCTGTTCTTAACAAAGCACAGCAGAAACTGCTGAGCATTGGAAATTACTTGTAAAGGTCATTGATTTCAGCCATTTCTCCTTCCCCCTTTTCCTCATGTTGGATTGCATGGTTTTACCTGGAGTCTTTTTTAGAGCTTATTTCTCTTCTGTGGCATAAAAAGATGGCCTGAAGTCTGAGCCCCTTTGCACACCAGGGTCATGCTCAAGAGCACACAGAAGCCAGAAACACTCATTTCAATTGCCTGCAAAGACAGATCAAAGGCAGCAAGTGATGACTGTTCTCACCCATTCCAGTGTGCGCTGATTCCTTCAGAGCTCTCACCCCAACCAGCACCTGTCCAGCAGGACTGCCACTTCTTTGAGCTCCAGAGGAGACACTGGAGTTGTGAAGAGGTAATAATGTTCTGCAGTGATGGAGGAGCAGGAGTGTTGCTGCTGCAAGGCTGGCTGGCTCACTCGGGGAGATGCAGGCGATGAGCCGGCAGGGCAGCGGGGATTTGGGGCTTAGCAGGACTGAGACCTCAAGCTAACACAGCAACACAGACAAAATCCCTCTACAAAATAAATTGCTTTCTTTTGCAGAGGTCAGTTAGCCATTAGGGGGCCTTTTTACAGTGAATCTCAAATAACGCAGAAGGGAACAGGATTTTCTCTGTGATGAGAAAGACAGAGAATTTGAAAACTCATCGGTCCCCTCTTATTCTGGAACAAAATTTCAGAGTTCTCTGTGCAATACCTGCCTTCTCCCTCTCTTTGCCAGCCAGGCATTTTCCCCTCTTTCCAAGAGGGTTGCATGGGAAAACAGCCAGGTGAGGGGAACCAGCTGCTGGGACACTTAGGCTAAGGAAACACTGATTCTGATAACTGATGGTTCAAAAAACCACAAACCTCTATGTCCAAGAATTTCTGAATTCCCATGAGAAATAAAATAAATAAAATCCCACCTCAGAAATAGAATTGAAATATCCTGCTCACCCAGCTGCTGTTCTGGGATGGGATACAAGTAAAAATGTGATGAAAGACTCAGATGATAGTGTCATTCTAAAGATGGTTTCTTGTTAAGAAAATAACCTTTTTAAAACAGCAGAAGGGTCAGTTTAAGATGGAAGAATCTGATTATTGATAGATTTTGTATTGAGGTTATAAAGAATCTGAAAGCCAAATGACTGGTCAAGTGGAAATTTTGTGTTCATCTACTAAAGCTAAAGTTGTTTTCTGCTCCTTTATTTCTGTCTTTTTCTGCTTTTCATCAAAGATTTGAGAAATTGTGGGGGAAAAAATGCATGGAAGTCTTTAGGACTGGACTTTTTAATAAGATTTCTGCTGAACCCAACCCATTTCAGAGCACGGCCAACTGTAAAGAGAACACAGAAAAAAGCAAACTGCAGAGGACAATAGACCTGCTACTCCCCACAGAAACCACTGCTCAGAAATACAGATAGAAGGAGCTGGAAAATGCTGTGGCACTGCTGAGTTTTGTCTTGGAGTGGTGAGCTGGGGAAGTATTCATTTTCAGACCCAGCTCAGGGACTAAGGAGCCAGAGAAATGACTCATAAGTCTTTGACCTGCTGAGTAAAACCTGTTTGAAATGACAACCACTGAAGAGCACAGCGTTTCTTGAATCAGCTTAGAGCCTTAGTGCATAAATTCTGTGATCACTAAAATACCTTAAAAGGCTTTTTCATGTCCCTAGTGCTTTAGCTCCTCCAGGTTCTGGACAAACAGAAGAAATTAGGTGGCTTGTTTGTTCGGGACTAATGTGAGAAGCAGGCTTTAGTTGATTTTAAGAAAGTGGGGGTGGATGTGCCTTTTTGGTCTGCATCCTGTCTGAGAACATCCCTGTGTTGTTTTGGAACATGCAACTGGGACATTCCTTGGTGGGTTTTGCAAAGGAAGGGAATATCCCCTTCACTTGTCTCTAACCCTTAACTCCCTCTAGAGCAAGCCCTTCTCATAAACAGGCTGCAGGCTGTAAAACACAATGAAATTCACAAAATGCATTAATATTCATTATCTGAAAGAAGCTCTGGAGAGATTCTTGAATGCTTTATTACTAGGGCAGATTCCATGTTTTTTCTAGATTTTATTTCTTCAGGCTTCTCCACAATATGTTCAAATCACCCGTGTCACAGATTTTAGCTGTGGGACAAAAAGGCATCTCCAAAGAGCACAGTCCTCAATCAGAGTCCTTTTTTGTTATTTCCTCTTGTAGGTGAGGCGGAACAATGTGATCACATACATGATTAATCTGTATGGCGGGTAACATATAGCTGTGTCTACAACTGCGTTTTGATATGGTACAGTAGTACAGTGTTGAAATGAACCCCCTGGTCATTCTCATTTCTGATCCACAAAATTGCTTGGCTTCCTTTGAAAGAAACTTCACCAAAAAGATGCTTACTCCAGGTAAGCATCAAACATGCCCCAGCCCTCAATTAGGATCTGGATCTCTGACCCGTCCGTCAGAGAGCTTCAAACCACATGGCTGGGGATGATCAGATGGCACCCTGCATGACACCAGATGAATTCAAGCTCTCGATGCAACTTGTGCAAAAGACAGAAGGGAAAAAAGCAGCCCGGACTGCCAAATGAAGTCAATAGAAATGGTACAGATCACTCTCTTCCCTGGAGATGCTTGCTGTGTGTCACTCCTGCTGACTGACTGATTCCTGCTTCCCTTCTGACATTTGAGAGCCAAAAATAAATTAGGAATTTGTTATAAATAATTTAGCAGTTAGCACTGTCGCTGCTATGCAGAGAGGCCTGTAAAATCTGGGCTAAAAGCCCTAGAAATTACAATGCTGCAGTGAGGCTGGATCAGCTGTGACCTTTGCCTTCACAGAGCTCTGGGGCCAGCCTTGCTTGGGCTGAATTCTGGGCAACAAAGAGGTCAGTGTGGCTTGAACTCTGATACCTGGCAGAAGCAATGGTGCCTGACCGTGTCCCTGCCTTCTCAGATCCATCGATAAACCAGGACTTTGCCACTTCGTCACCCACCTGTTTTGCAGTCTAAGCTGTTTGGCAAAGGTAGCTCTAGTTTTGGGGAGTAGGCTGAGTGAAAGCAGCTCTTGTTTGTTGTCACTTTGCCTGTGCTAAGCATTGGATTTCTCTTGGAAAAGGATTTATTGTCCATATGGGACTGGCCTGAGTTTTGAGCCAGACCTCTGGTCCTGTAGCAAAAGCCTGGCCGACCACATGAGCAGGCCCTGCCATGGATGTGGGGTCATTCCAGGTTGCACAAACCCTCAAAACGGCAAATTTCTGCAAATTGTCTCTCTTTTTCCAGTTCCTACTGGTTTCTCAAGGAAATGCCTTAAAGGGGCTGCCAGTGACACCTGACACTTTTTAATACTGTCAGAGCATCTTTCATGGCAATCTCATTTGAAGCCTCTTCTGTTTGTTCTCACAAGAATGTAAATGACTTCAAGCCCTCTGGTGTTGTTCCATTCCCATGGGATGAGAACCACCCGTGAGGGGTTGGGGTGGGTTGTCTGCTGCAAGCTGGTTCTGGAGGTCTGAGGGCAGACCAAAACCTACCTGGCCTCTGCCAAAACATCACTGGGCTGGAATACTATAAAAAACAGACTCCAAAAAAAAAGGGAAAAAAAAAAGCTGTATTTTTTTTCTAATCTGCTCTAGCTACAATGTTAAATATAGAAATTATTGTACAGCATGCATAATTATTATGGTCTTATTTGCCTTTCTGTTGTATGGAAGAATTTAGGTCTTTGAAATATTTAAGAACAATGTAGTCACAGTCCACTAAAAACCATTATGAGGGCAGAAGAATCTGAGATGCAACGTCAAACACCTTTGCTTTTTTTTCTTCCTTTTTTCTTGTACTTTTGGTTTTTCTTTACATTGTTTTTCTGACAGCACAATGTCAGGTTTTTCCTAGATAACTTTGGTTGGGAATTTTGTAAGATGTTTTTAGCCATATTTCAAGGCTGCTGATAAGATGAACTGCTCAGGGCATCCTGTTGTTCTGCAATTCATATCAACCTCATGATTTAATTATTTGACATGGATACATTCTTTGTGCATTGATGCACTGTTTTTGTTAATATATAAATGAAATGGGAATCAAAATAACAAAGCAAGAAAACATACACTGTGAGAGGCTTGTCAGACAAGGCTAGACTCCAGGCTTCTACTAACAAGGATTATTGATACATTTCTTAAAATAATCCTCCATTTCCATTTCAATGTACACTTGATTTGAACACCATTAAGAAATTCATTGCTTAATGTTGAGGAAAAAAACCCCCATTAATTATAAATAAACAATCAGTTCTTGATTTTTTTGTGATGCTAAGCATAAAATTAGAGCACAGATAAACCAGCATATGCAAAAGCCTCTGGCTTTTCATTGAATCACAGGCTCCTAGAATGGGTTGGAAGAGACCTTAAAAGCCATCCAGTTCCATCCCCTGCCATGGGCAGGGACACCTTCTAGTAGCCCAGGTTGCTCCCAGCCCCATCCAACCTGACCTTGGACACTTTCAGGGATGGAGCACCCACAACTTCTCTGCCCAGCCTGTGCCAGGGCCTGCCCGCCCTCACAGTAAACAATTTCTTCCAAACATCTAATCTGAATCTCTCCTCTTTTGGTCTAAAACCATTTCCCCTTGTCCTGTTACTCTCTGGCCATGTCAGTAGTCTCTCTCCCTCTCTTTTATAAGCCCCTTTCAGTACTGGAAAGTACTGACTCTCTCTGGCTGAGCTTTGGTGTGTCCGAGGTGCTGTTCATGGGCAGAGATCTGCAGGCATTGCACTCAGACCTGTTTCAGGTAGTCTCCTTAGCTGGTGGATCTCATCTCCTAAGAGAAGAAAGCGGTGTTACCACTGTTTGCTAATGGACTCGTGAACAAAGCTCAGTTCTTGGGTTAGGATTTTTGTAGGACCTTCTTTGCATACACTGAGCTCTGTCTATCCCATCCAGACAGGACCACAACAGTCAGGAAAAGTTTGTGTATTGCTTTTCTCCTCCAGACCTTGAGGGAAGAAAAAGAGGCTATTTCAGCATTTATCAGGTAAATTTATTACATAGGAAACTAAAATTCTTAGTTTTCATACTTAAGTGCCTCTGAACAACATGGTCAGCCACCTAATAAGCCAAAAGTCAGCAGAATGTCTCATTCAGCATATGTGGAAAGGACTTGCATCTTCCCATCAGGAGCCCACGGGCTGTCTCCAGAATCCACGAGCAGTGGTGCAGTTGTATTTCTGCAGAGGTGCTGTGGCCATGCCATGGCTCTGCAGATACATTTCACAGTAGATAAGTAATATAAAGAGGCATCATGACAGGTTTCCAGATGGTGCTGCCTCTTCACTGAGCAAGAGGCTCCACATGCACATTGGCTGTGGCTGTGACTGTTGGCTTCTTCCAAAAATAAAGCTGGTCATTAAAGCAATTCCGTTCTTTTTCTGTTGATGCTATTAAACTGAGAAATAAACTGAGTGTTTGTGGGTACGTGGGAAGGAAGGCAAGTAAAATAGAAAACAGAAAGCCAGAAAGAGGCAAACTCAGGCAGCACACAGCATGAGAGCACTTGCAGAAGTAGGCTGTGTGTCTCTGCAGTGTTTTTATTTATTTTTCACCCTGCCATGATATGTGGGAAAATACCATAATGTGCTGATGCACTGGAGGGACACAGTACGCTTCTGTTCCTGTTCCTTGAGGGACTTTAGCTGACTGAAACTGCCTTTAATTACTGGGATGGAAATTATAATCAAAGGAGGGCTTGAATAGGGATGTTGATACTTCTCCTTGTGTCCACAGAAGTGAGAAAAATACCTCAGGCCAGGATTGCTTCCCCAGAGATAGGTTTGCTCAGTTATCTGACACATCTTGCTGTTGGCAACACCTTTAATTACAACTCCAGCATCATGGTAATAGAAAACTGTTTATCTCCTGCCCTTAGCCTTTTGGATGTCAGGCTCGTGTGCTGCTCTTTTCCAGCTCCTGGATGGAACTGTGGTGAGTTGCCAGCCGGTGCCTCTTCCCTGCTCCGGGATGCAGGATGCTCTGTGCATAAGTACTCCTGGAAGCTACTCAGAAAACACCCTCCAGGAAAATTCCAGAGATGCTCCTGATGATTCACTCGGTGCTGGTGAACCACCTAACTGGATGTGAGCACTCACCCTGTGGTAAAGGGCTTAATCTAATAAGCAAAACAGGAGACTTGACTCCCAGCCCTTTTTATTTTGCTTCTTCTTTCAAAGCCATCTGCTTCTCTGACCTATTTCAGAACATGCAAATTCACAGGCGAGGTGAAATTTTCCACTGCCCGGTAGCCTGTGAAATATAATTGCTGTGCTAATTTTGCATTCCAAGCGGTCAGCACAGGCTGGGAGTGCCCACTCAGCAAACACGTTAACGCAGTTACCACGAATGTTAAAAACAGCCACGCTGAGATTTTGGCAATGACTCTGGAAAATGACAGGTAGCTTTTTTTGGGATCAGGAAACAGACAACGAAATGCCTGGGAAACGTTTGGGGTTTTTTGGGGTTTTTTTTTTAATGATGCACAGATGCATTCTCAACAGAAGCAGTTGAAGGCAAAAGGAAATGATAGCGAGAGTGTGTCGCCTGCAGGCTGCTTACCCAGCAAGGCTGAGAGCACGGGAGGCTGTTATGAAACCCGTGCTCCCTCGAGAGCTCCCTGCTACCTTGGATGACCTCTGCCAAGTTATGCGCTCGTTCAGCGCAGCAGCCTGTCTGTAACGGGGGCTGATGGCACTGAGCCTGCTGGATAAATCCACGTGGGATTTGTGACTGTGCAGTGCACAGCCTTTCAAGGTATACACTGTGCCGATTTGACAGCAGCAGTGACAGGGGCAAGGCTGCGAAGCTGCTTCAAAACATCATGGAAAAATCCTGCCTGGGAGGTAATTTTCCTGTTGCTTCAGAGTGGAATGGAAGAATGAGATTTAATACTGTATTTTAATGGAAATAGTTTTGCTGCTTCCAGTGAAGTACATGGGTGATTTTTATTTTTTTTTATTATTTCAGGAATCCCTTTGGGATTTATCTAATATTAAAAAAACCCCAAAAAAACGTGTTTTGATGATGACAGCAGGTCAAACTCTGGATTAAATGGTACTAACACAGCCTTGCCCAAGTAACCAGGAGGATCAGTCTTGCCCATCAAAACCTCTGACACTGGTGGTGAGTTCAGACTGTGGTGGTTTGCAGAGGCAGTTCAGCTGAGTGAAGCATATTGTCTCCATTTCTTGGGAGGGCTTATGTGCAAGGTGCCCATGGAGTGGGAGGGGGAATATTTTTCCCTGCATCCAAGACTAATTTCAAGCTGTTGTTGCATAGGCAGAAGAATCTGATGCAATCAGCAGAAAATATGTAAAAGAAATGCCTAATGCAAAGATAAGACAAAATGTACCACAGGGGTGGAATTAATTTTGATACACATGAATCAAACAGCCCAGTGATTAGAGCACTGCCCCACAAGTAATCTGATATGGGTCAGATCTGACCGGAAATCCAGTTACAAAAGGCAGTTTCTCTGTCCCCTTTGTACTGCATGAGAGCAGAGTAGGGTCTGGGGGCAGGAGAGGATCCAGGGATGGAACTGGCGCTGCTGGGTGGAAGTGCCAGGCTGGCACTGGTGCAGGTGGGAGAGGACAGGAGCTGTCCTGCAGGTTCTGGACAGCCATCTGCAGTGTAAATGTACCTTACCAACCAGCTGGGAGAAGCATCCTACATCACATAGCTGGCATCGTGTGGGAATTCTGTGAAAAAGCAGAATTCAAATCCAGCTCTCCAGCACTGAGAATTGCTGCTTTAAGAAGAAAGCCATTTTTTTTCTCCCTCCCTGACACTGGCATGTCTTCCAAGTCAGAGCCATTTGAATGAGGCAGGGTAGGAAGAAAATAACCACAATAGAATAATAAAAAAAAAATAAAAAAATATATACACAGATACATAGATATATGTGAATACATGCATCTGTAGGATCTGGATGGCACACACACAAGGGGGTTGCATTGGCAAGATCTTTTACGATTGCAAAACAACACATTTTTCCTTAGCATCATCCTCAGAAAATTTTAGTTGATGTTTAAAAAAACCTCCATCAGCCTGAAACAGACAGGCAACACAGGAAAATCAATTCTGAGTGATGCAAATCGGCGCAGTTATTTGAATAGTGTTAGAGGCAGACATCATAATTGTTGCCTCCTGCCTATATTACAACATCTCTGCTGTACAAAACCTTCCATGAGCTGCAGTTCTCCTTTCTTTTAAGGAGTTGCCTGAGCTTGTTTGCTATTTATCATAAAACAATACTGAACATTTTGCTGTCCTGTGGGGTCACAGGGCAAACATATTGACAGACAAATGAAAGAGCACAGGCAAACAAAACCAGTGGGTCAGTGTATAGATGTCTGACATTACATCTGGCTGGAAAAGATTCCAAAAGCCAACATATGTAAGTAGTTAAATGTGGTTTATATTTTCTCTTTGGTCCAGGGCCCTGACTTTCTTAACAGCAAACTCGCAAACGCACCATCTGTTGTTGAAGAGTGAGCAGTTTAATGAGAAGGATCACATTCTTTCCATCTCACTTATTCCTTGGTGCCTGTTCCATTTTCTGGGCAGTTGTTGTCCCCAAGTAACACAGAATTTCCTTTGGTTTCCTTGAGCTGTCGTTCAGACTCTTAACTCATTAGACTGGTGATTTGGGATGCAATCAAGGATACCGACTGTTATGATTTTTAAATAATTTTCCTTTAAAAGGAAAGAGAGGTGATGGAATCACTCAATTATTGTTGTCAGAGTATCTGTACAGAGTTTTCAAACCAGAGGTGTAGCACCAGCAGCATATACGTGTGTACTGTGCACACAGAGACTCTGGAGTCACCTCACCCCACCTTTCATCAGTCTGTTGATAAAATTACGAAGGGAGGATGAGAATGTGTGGTTTGGTGGGATAAAGGAAATGAGGGTCAGAGAATAACTGGTGTCTCATCCTAATTAATGCCCATGTAGAGGCTCACACAGTAAAATGAGGGTTATGAGTCACCTCCCTTAGGCCTGAGCAGCTCTGAAGGAAATGCTCATTTTTCAGAGGAACAATCACAAGAAAAGGAGCACAGATAACTTGCCCACTGTGAGCACTTCTCTTTGAGCTCTTTTGTAGGAGGGCACAGCATTTTCCAGAGGATAGAAACCCCAGGGTAGTAATTACCTGATTCTTCAGGCTGAAAACCTGAGGGGAAGAAGAAGGTTCAGAGGCAAAGAACATGTCTCAGTATTTACCAAATACAGGAGACATGCCCGTGCAGCTGAGATCCTCATCCAGATGGCAGTCTTGACTTTGAACTCCCAGGCTGGACGTTTATCTGGTTGTGCTTCAGTGTCCCTTACAGATAAAAGCCATGACCAAAGTCTAAGGAGCTGACATGCTGGCCCTGGACTTGGGCCTGTGTTTGTGCCAAACTGTCATACCTTGTAAGATCACTAAGAGGAAATACAGGTATCCCCAAAAAAATGTTAGGCAGATGGATAAGAACCAAAAATTCCAGTCTAGACTGGAATCTGCTGCTGGGTAAGTCAGACAGCAGAGAGAAACAAGAGTGTAGGAGGAATAAACAATTAGTAACTCTCGTTTATTGGAGACTGCTACAAATTCTTTCATCCTGGGCGAGTTAGCTGTGGATGTGTTTCCTCTCAAAGCCTTTGTAGATTCAAGAACATCACTAGCAAAATCCCAGAATTACTGGCTGTGGTTTAGGTCCCCTATTTGGCTTTTTCCTCAGAAAGATATAATAACTTCACTATTTTTGGATTGCACATCTGGAATACCAGCTGTCTTTTGCTTCTTGATATTCAGTTCGTCAGAGATCCCAGTGCCCACACTGTGGCATCTCATGTTTTAAAAAATGCACTGATGTCCATTGTGGAAAAGGCAAAAGATGAGAGGGGACAGGGAATTTGTAGGAAGAAGCAAGACAGTATAGGTAACTGTAGGGGTTTGGGGATTTGGCTTGAATTCAGAGGAGGGAAAGTACTGCTAAGTAGCAAAGAATACAGCAGCCTGCAGGCAGAAGGTGACACTCCCAGTGTGCTGAATACAGACCTGCACCTGCCCTTCAGGAGTACACAGGCAGTGCCCTTGGGCTGCTCAGCTAGCTGCTCGCAGCCCACTTCAGTGTTGCTGCACTCGGGGTCTCTCAGGGGGAAGGAGGAAGCGGCTCAAACCACAGCAGAGCTGAGAGCGTTTTGAAAAAACTTCCAGTTCAAACAGTGACCTGGGCAAACAGGGATGCCCAATGTGTCAATGCACCTGCAGGGCCAGTTTGCCCCTGGGCACGTGGTTTTTGCATTGCCCGTTTGGAACTTCGGCTTCTGAAGCAGGAGTTGGTTTGGCTTTGGAGCTCAAGTCCAATTTTTGGCTGTGTCTCTGTGCCTAGTTTATTTCAATCACCAATACTGCTTGAATGAGAGTCCTCTATTGACTATTTATAGTTCTAAACAAGGAAAACAAATACTGTCTCTTCAGAGGAGATGCCAATGTCTCTGTGATTCCCGCAGTTGTAGAGCTATGATTGGAATTGGGTGCCAGATGCATGGATTCCTCAGACAAACAGCTTTCTGGCAGGAGAGAGGAAGATCTGGCTCTGACAAGCCTGCTCGTGTGAAAAGTTGCCATGCTGCTGGCTCTCATTACCTGCGTAGTTTGCTTTGAAGAAGCTGGGAAGGCAGACAGCAACTGCTGGAGAAAACAGAGCTGGCAAACCCCCTTCAGACACGCGTTCTCCTCATTATTCCCATTGGAACCACTAAGGGATTCTGAGAGCGTAGCTACAGATAGTTTTGTTTAGGCACCCTAATGGTAAGAGGGAAGATTCATTTACTCTGAATTTTTTGAGATGGAGATGATGCCCTTAGCACTCCTGACAAGGCACAGAAAGAGGTGGGGGATGAGGTGTGTGTGATCCTCGCTGGATGGTGCTGGCCAAAGAAAGTCAGATTGTTTCATCGTGTAGAGTTTATGTGGACAGCTGGTAGAGGAAGGAAGGTTGGCTTTGGAACCTGGATTCCAGAAACCACGTGTGAGAGAACGGAATAGCCTTTAGTAACAAGGAATGGTCAGAAAATAGTGGACAGGCTAAATCAGGTCACTCAGGAGAGGGTCAAAGTGAAGGCAGAGAAAGGCATGAGCTTTCAGGAGCGGATTGATTCCCCTCCCACCCATGTCTCACCCTCACCTAGCCCCACGGAGCTGAAGTGTGCATTTTAGTTGATGAGAAATCAGTGAGTGACCTGTCGTTAAGCTCTGGGAAAGCTGGTATGGTCTGTTTGCTTGACCTTTTTCTTTCAGGAACTTGGCACACACACGAGTGTTTTGAAAGTTTGCTGCCGGCCAGCCCCTGCAGGTCCCCCATCCTGGCAGGAACCAGAGGTCACACTGAACCCTGCCTGCCATCCCTGAGGGCAGGGGATCACCAGCCCCTTTGGATCCCGCTCTCACACAGAGACATTCAGGATTTCCACAGGGTTGTCACAATTTGTGTTTTCCTACGACTCCACCAGCCAGCAATTCCTTTAGCTGGGGCTCCAAGAACTTCTCGACATTACTCCTGGTGCCAGTTCCCAGCTCACACCACCCTTTGCAGGAGACCAGAAGGCCCAGAAACACGATGGCTTTTATCCCCCAGTACTGCTGAAGGTCTCGTGGAACTGTGCAGTTCCAGCTGGTGGTTTACCCTGAAGTCGTGTGATGCTCAGGGCTCCTTGCAGACACGGGGGTTTGCCCGTGGCCTGCCTGGATAACATTCCAGAGGGGGTTTTCCTGGGGAGTTACTGGCCTGGCAGTACCTTCCCTGCCCTGGCATGCCACATATCCTGCCTCTCCCAGACTGCATCCCACCCAGCTGTTCTGGCTAAGGGCCAGTGGCACTCCTATACCAGGAGACCCCCAGCAAAACCATGGTCAGGCAGCAGAAAGCCTGCCTTTCTTCTGGCAGCGTGCCCCAATTGTCATTTTTTCCCCCTCCACTATTTTACCCAAATTTCTTACTTTTAAACCCATTTCCCAGTTGCTGTTTGCTGTTTCCACAGGCTCCAGCTGGCTACATCAGAGGTGGTCCAAGCACTCACCTGGCACTACAGCATGCTGTCAGTGAAACTGGGGTGGGGGATTCCAGAAGGATATTTGAGCAGGCATTACTGAAGCTAGAATTTGTCAATCCATAATTTTACCACTCCATGGAGTTTGTTGTTTAAAACCTTATACAGGAAATCAGAGCTGTAATTTTGCCTGTCTTTGATCAGTGTGTGCTGCTGTGAAGTGAAATAGCGTAGGCTGAGGGATGAGGATTTTCCCCCAAGGGCATTCTCCCAGGAATGCAACAGCGCCGATTTAGCAGGGAAATAAATCTCGAAATACATGAATGCTGCTGTGTACATGCTTCCATGGCACTTGGGGAAGAAATCAAAGTAATTTAAAAATACAGAAGCCTTCAGTCTACAGTTCTTTAGCATTTGAACATTTGTATATGTCTTGAAATGAGCAACTCCATGCAGGAGGATAGAGCTGTGCCTTTATGACAGCTGTAGCTGGAACATCTCACCGTGCTGCTTTTGCAGCCCCCGGCTGGCTGAGCTCTCCATAAACAGAGACCTTGATGCAGCAAGGGGAGGATGAAAGCCAGGCAGATACTGGTGGACGTCTGGGAGCTCCCAGACCTGTCTCACTTACTAATAACACTTGAGTGTGGCAGTATTTTTGTAGAACGTACCTCCTCCAGTTACACAACCCTCTCCCCACAGGGCTGCTTTTGAATGCTGTTCTGCTCCCAGGAAGGGCAAGTCACTAAGAGGCTTTGGCTCTTGAACTGACCTAGCAAGTCATGTTCCCTCTGAAAATGAGTTTTTCCTATTTAGGTACTTGTGGCAGAAACTCGAGACTATATCCTTTTAAAGTGACACACCTGCTAGGACTACAGTCTCTGCAATGCAACTCTAAAAATAAAAACTGAATTTTCTGTGAGTTCTCTTGCCAAGCTGTACAGCTTTGGGTAGCAGGTATCAGTACAGGTGCCAAACAAAGCTTTGTGACCAGTCTTCCTGCTCCCAAGCAAGAAGCCTAAAGGACAAAAACTCCAGTTGTTCCCACCAACTGTTCTGTTGCTTTTTTGGTTTGGAGTTTCCCCACTGCCATCCCTTACAATACGCAGACAAAGCATGTTAGGAGAAAGGACAGCACTCCAGCAAACAAGGCCTGACTTTTTCTGCAGTCTGGCTACATGGCATGTGGAATTCAAGATTTTTCTATTGTTTCTTTTACATCCTTCACAGCCCTTGGCAGCTCACGTGTACCAGCCCCAGTACTCCTTGTAATCAAGTGCACTGGACCTGCAAACATTGAGCAATAGATATGATAACAGCTTTGGCTGGTTAAGCAAAACTTCTCTAGCATAGCGTGATCAACTACATTTCAAACAATGCTTCTGAAGAAGGCTAGCTGTGAAACAAACCTAAGCTGTTCTTACATTGTTTTGCATCCTGTTTCTTCTTATATGTAAACCAGGTGAGGGTTTTTGGTGATTTTTAATCATTACACAGCCAATTTAATTAAAAGGACGTGTAGTTTATGCTTGCCTATTTTAACAGCTNCAAATTTTAATTTAAAAAAAAAAAAAAAAAAAAAAAAATCAATCCCATGTGCAGGGAGCATCCTGATCTCAGCCCTGCTGACTGGAAAAGCCCTCAGCCTCCATGCTGTCCTTTGCCAATGCAGAACTAGGCTCCCAGCAGCCAGGTGTGGTTGTGCCTCAGCCCTGCACAGCTTTCCAAGATATGAGTATCCTTACAGAAGTCAGAGGCTGTGCCCAAATTCCACCAACACCATCTAACCTGTCTCCAACACCACCTTGATTAGGGTTCTAATGTTGGAATTATTTTTGTTAGGGATGTCTCATTACACAGCCAATTTAATTAAAAGGACGTGTAGTTTATGCTTGCCTATTTTAACAGCTTGATCATGTTGCATGCTTTAACTCAGACGCCTGTATTAACATCTATTTGTATTAATTTACAATCCATTTCAGCCAGCTGCCATAAGATAATGGATTAGATGTTGCTAATGTAATTTGGCTGTAATCTTGGAAGGTTTGCTCAAGCACTATTGTATGTTGGTTAGTCTTCTCTGAACACACTTGCATACCCATTCCTTCCTTGTCAGTGACAGAGCAGCCCCTGGGAGGTGTTCAAGAACCATCTCTTCAATAAAGTAACACTCATAAGTTAACAAATCTGAATAACTCCAGCCAAAAAAAAAGCACCAGCACATCTGTAGTTAAGAACTTCCGAGACAGGACTGAACTCTAAAAACCTCTTTAGTCTCAAGCTGCAGTCTTTGCTTCCTCTCATACCACTGGAATATACCCCATACATTTGGAGCAGGTTACTGTAGGAAGGTTCTTAAGTTCAGTTCTGAAGGCTATTTTACAGTTGGAATAGGGCAGTTGTAGAAATTCACTGGCAAAACAAACTTGGTTAGGTGATGCCACTTCTCTTCCCTCCCTTGCATACCCCTGAGGAAGCTTCATTACACGTCTTACAACATGACATAACATTCAAGACTGTAAACATGAAAAGACTTCATGCTGTATTTTCAGCTCAGTAATGCCTCAGATGAATTTCAGAACAAAATCAGTCTTAACAATAACACAAAGTAGATTTTTAAAGTCCTTTATTAATCTGAATATAAAAAAGACAGAGGCTGCCTACGATATAGGACAAAGCTCTTGCTTCATGAGGAAACAAAATTTTCTTTACAAAGTGAAAAAATAAATACCCTCTTAGAGTAAGGTTTATATGCTAATGTGTCATAAAAAAGTAGAGTTTTAATATTTTGACAAAATGTCTGTGCAAAGAAACAGATGCATAAACACACATTACTGCTACATTAAGGCAATATGAAAAGTATAGTCAGAAAATTTCAGTAAAGTGACAGTGTAGTTTTCTAGCTTTGATTAAGCCAGTATTGCACCCAAACATGGTCTCCAGTTCCCTCTGTACCCTGGAGGAGACACTAGGAAACCAGAGCCCAAAATGCCCAAGTAGGGGGGTGGAAATTAAAAGCATTTTAGCAGGAAATTGCCTACCCCATAAAGATGCTAACTGAAGAAAGCATTTAAAATTATACACAACCCTTACTTTAAAAATTAATGGTACATAGTTGAATAGTTTAAAATGTCTCCAGAAATAAAGCCAACTTGAAGGGCAGCTGACTACAGCTCCTGAGAGCACCAGCCAGGCTGAATGTGAGACCTGGGAGCACCCTGCCCACTCAGAGCTGGGAGGCAGGTCCCACAGCAGTGCTGCCTCAGGACACTGCCAGCCACAAGACCTGCTTGGGCCACCTTCAACACTTGGAGATCAACAAACCAGTCCTACCTTTCCAAAGCTGTTCTCTCAATTGTTTTCTATTTAATAGAATTCCGAGTTAAACACAGCTACTTGATGAAGCCATTTAACTTCAGTTTAAAACACCAACCTTTTTTTGTTTTAGAAGTTCTCTCCTCTTTAAAGCAGTTTACTAAAAAGCTGAAGCTATGAGCCATACTAAACTGGTATTTGTAAAAGCTAGTCTTACCATTAAAATAAACTGTACTAAAAAGGATTTAGAGCATGTAAAAGAAAAGGCTGCTTTGCTTTTCCTGGGTACACCTCTATGTGTACAACACATTCCTCCAGGGTTACCTAGCTTGGTGGCAACACCACCATGCTACAAACTTATGGATCATTCTCCTTTTAGGTAACATGAATCAATTATACTTCTGCTCTCAGAAGATGTCCCAAACCATTTTGGACATGCTGAACAAAGAATGTTTATGTCAAAGAATGCAGTATTTTTGCTTTTGATCATGGATAGGTGCCAGTGATTGCCTTCTTCACAATCAATGGTTGCATTTCATATTAGTGCAGTTTAAAGAGTACATGATGGGTTTCAAGTGTGTACGTAGATCATATCACAGTCAGATTGAGGAGACTGGTGTGGGTTGGCAAGTACACATGCTGGACATGCTCTACACGGGATCTGCAAACAGGACATGACTGGAAAGGGAAAACATTGGAAAGTTAGTTCACTTCATATTCCAAGTCTCCACACTTACTGAAGACTTCCCTCCTTGTACACAATAAGAGTACTTTCCATCATCCCATATTTAAGGGTATTTTGAGAAGCATGCAGCTCATTCTTAGCCTCACAACAAGTTATGTTAGCACATCCAGACAATGTCGTTTGAAATTAGTTTACCAGAAACAAAATTAAAAAATAAGTTTTACTAGAACATCAACATGAGCATATTAATCTATGACCATTAAATACACAAACCCCCAAACCTTCCACATAACTTAATGGCATGGCATTTACCTGTAACTGGGAAGCACAGGACTTGCAGCAGACTGTGTGGCCACAGGGACAGAAGGTGGAGTTGATCTCCTCTTCACAGCACACCATGCAGAGCATGGACTCCTTCAGCTTGCGCAGCTTCTCTTGCAGGGCCTTTGTCTGTTGGCAGCTGAGCCCCTCGCAGTTGTCACAGTTCATGCTGCTTTCTGAAGACTTCAGGGGGGAGCTCGGGGGGGTCTGGTCACTTCTTGACACAAGATCCACAATGCCAGCATTATAAAGAGCTCGTCTTGCGTGATCATAAACTTCTTTTGATGTTCTTTTAATGTCAAAGACGTACTTTTTACCAAGATTAATGTTTTCATTCAGAAATAGAGATGCTAGGTGGCCCTTTAAGTCTCGACTGTACTGCATCATGACAGCACTGGTGACAGTGTCACACCTATAAAGCAGTAACACAAATCCAAACTTGGTTAGTTAATACCAATGAGGATATCTGTACAGTAATTCATTACCAAAGCTGAAGTCTGTACAGTAATTCATTACCAAAGCTGAAGTACCAGCACTGAAATCAAAGAGAAGAGTCACAGGTAATATTTAAGCTCTTGAACACTGTTTGCACAACAACTCTACTTTGAAAAGTGTAAAATGGAAATCTGACATATACTTTACATCTTCAAAGTGTGGAGTGTCCATTAAAATGGAAGGGACTTAAGGCATTATGCTAACAAACAAACACTTGCTTAATCCACAGTTCAGCTTAGCAACATCTCTTTGCATGGCAATTTCCAAACACTGCTGTAAACAACTCAAATTAAGAGTCTTTGGTATAACATCTCTTTACTTAGAGAGGCTCTCCATTTTGACTCTCATGAAGTCAAGTAATATTTTTAACCAAGTTTCCAGCCAGTACTTTACATACTAGTATTACATTATTCTGCAGTTTAACCAGTGTAAATGCAGCATAGAGAATTAAGGCATTTGTATTTGCCACTGAGTATTTCAGCTCCCCTAACCACGCTTGTCACATATTTCAGTGATATAGCTGAATCTGCAGAAGCCTATTAAGGCATATCACTTCTCTAGGCAACACAGGAAAGAAACCAAGAGAACATAAGGACAGCCTCACAGGGCCTAAGGTCCAAGATCTAAGCTTATGGCCAAATGCTATTGCCAAACTAAAATTCTGCTTAAATTAAAACCAGAAACTGCGAAGGACAGCAGAAGTTAAAGGCAGAGATGCAGATCAAAAAGTAATTGAAACTGATAATGTGGTAGTTAGCTTTGAGAAAACACTCTGAACAACAGGATCTTCTTCATTGTTCTCATGCTCCCTCTTATCAGGGGAAAAAAAAAAAATCTATGTATTGTTTATGAAGTATCAAGGAACAAAAACTTTATGTTCTGAAGTGCTGTTATTGATAGTGGAAAAATTTTCCGTATTTTTCTTGCTTATTTTCCCACAAAACAAAGCAGCAAAAACCCATTCAGCTTCTGGACTTAAGTGGAAAATAGAGGTGGCAAAGACAATGAAATTTTGCAGAGCATTTCCCAAGTGCAGTCAGACCACTGGCTTCTTAAGCACTTGATTTAAACACTGGAGAAGAGCAGTAGCAGCAGACAACTCTAGTGGCAATACTGACCTGTAAAATGCATGTGTCTCTGTGATTGCTCTGTAGAGTCCACTTGCTGCCCTTGTGCTGATCATCTTAAACAAGAGAACTACACTATTACCAGACTCCTTGGTAACTGTCAGATATACATTCTTCCCAGACTGAGTTGCCATTTGAACAACAGGATAAGCAATCCTATACATTAATAATAATAAAAAGAAAGGTTATTTAGCTTTTAAAGATAAGAGCATTTTCCACAAACTACTAAAGTGCACTTCTGATAGAAGTTACAATGACCTCTCTATTATCAGCAATGCTGGATTGAAGCTGCTGCCTCAAAAATACAGAAAAATCAAGATTATTAAGGCCGCTTGTTATCTTGATTATTAGCAGGTAGTGTCCTCCAAGCCTACATCCCAATAGCCACTTTTGGTAATTCAGAGAGCAGTTCTGTGTATGTATGTAAAAACTAGAGGCACGCCCAGTACTTCAAAAAATTGATTGTGCAGCTGGTTCCACAAACTATGTACCTGTTGATGGGGCTGAAGTCATCTTTGCAGATGGATATGCCCTCAGGTCCAACACCAATAAGGAGTTTTTGCCCTTCACTGTCTCTCACTGAGTGCCACTCTACCCCATAGTTCTCCAGTGTTGTAACAATCTGTAGAATCTGGTATTCAGCAGATGCTTGACTTAGACCTTCCAGCTCCTTGTGCTTGGCAATAATGCTGTTGATACAAAGATTAAGAATAGGTGAATTAACTCAAGTACATGCTGTTACTGTCAGCAGCGTGTTTTAACATGGGGTTTTAGATGACCTAGTTAAACAGATTATTAAATGCTCCTGACCTGCTTTAGTTGCCTATAGATTTCCAGTAATTGTGAACTGGAAATAATTGAGAGTTACCAAAACATCCTGAGAATGGCTTAGAAATGAAAAAGCTACATGTAATCAAGGCTTTCCACACCACCACCTCCAACATATTTCCCTGACACACCACTAAGTTCACAACTGGAAAAAAAAAACCCTACACAAAAGTATGACACAAAGTCTCCTGATAATCAGGAACTAAGCTATGGAGGTATTTGAAAATTTTGTTTACTTCTCAGAGTAAGGGTACTAAACCAGATAAATTCTTGTTACTTTCATTCACAAGAGTAGGCCTAAGACATACTTACAATTTATTGCCCTGCTCCAGGTACTTAAGATACCTGTGTTTCCTCAAGTACTAGAGTTTCAGCAGCTTTTGCTTTTCACAGAAGAAAAAAACTACCTCATAACTGAGCTTAAAAATTAACTGAAACCAGCACAAACATTCAGGTTGTATTTTTGATCTCCAAAGCTATCTAAATTATTGTTTTATACTACAGCACCAGCAATTAAGGGCATAACAAAAGTCTTCTGCTGTTGGTCTCCAAAAAGGAGGTTGTATCATTGCACTCTTTACCTCTCCAAAATGGTAGTGGTGAGCTCTTTTGCACACAAATCTTCATAATTGTACTTAGCAGTGTTCTGGTTGTAATCTCCAAACTTCATCTGTGCCAACAGTGCACTAAGTTCAACTGCATGCTCTGAAGAGCACTGAAGATTTCCAGAGAGAAGGTCTTCTTTTATATGCAAGAAAAACATATGCCTGCAACAGAATCAGAAACACTTGCTTACACAAAGCGTTAGATGATGTTTGTAATCAAGACATATCAAGTAACATCTCAGATATGTTTGGCAACAATTAGTTTGGTAATCAGGGATTTGTAGATAGTCTGGCACAAGGGAAAGAAAAAGCCCTCCATCTTACTAGTCACTTATCCTTAAACATTAGGCTACAACTGAAAATGGTATCTAAAAGTACTATTAAAAGAAATGAGTGCCTTATTCATGGTCTTAAGAGTAAGGACTGCTTTAACTCCTAGCACCACATAGTAACTTCAATTTAGTGAGTCAATGAAATCTTTGAATTAGTTGCCTATGTGTAAGTTTTTGGTTGTCATGTACAAGTTATCCTACAGTTCACAAAAGCAGCTCAAAACAGCACACGCACTTCTGTCATGCAACAGTAGAAGCCCTACTTTCCCCACACAGTGGAAATGCTTTGCCACCACAGCCAAGGGAAGCAATCACAGAAGTTGCAAAATTCACGTTCATTCTTAGCTCTACTATGGTAAATGTTGTGACTAAGATACCAGCCCAAAAGATGTGCCATACCCACATCTTCTTGAATCAAAGAGAAAAAAAAAAATCAATATTAAATTATCCCATAAGTTGCCCTGCAGTCCATTTCCTGCAATGAGTCACAGCTCCAACACCTCCCTTTGCAGGCTATCTGAGGCATGCTAGAGCATCACTGCATTGCTCTTTTGGCCTGGGCCACAGAAAGGCATATTTTGGTTGTATCCTTGGGTTGTACAGACTCCTTTTGGGGCTTAGTCCATAAACCCAAAGTAGTTGATAAATTCCTAAAACACTATGGCCAAAATAAATTCAAGAAGTAGGCATTTCCCCAACTCCAGTCAACATTTCATAAAATAAACAGCTCTTAATCCTCTGACAATACCAGAACAGGATTTTCAGTCATTTTAACTAAGTCCTAATTACAAATGCAGTATTTCAAAGAAAGATCTGACAATTCTGTTCTCATTAGCTGAAACACTTACAGGTACCACACCTAAATGCTTGTATCTTCAGGTTCTCATGCACACAACAGCACTGACTACAGAGGGAAAAGTCAAGAGTTCTCCCCTTGCTGGGAAGGCCTTACTGACATCACAGGGGAAGCCAAAAACCAGAATATTGCTCCTGCAAATACAAATGCAATACAGAAACAGCTGCAGGAGATGAATGGTTGTCACATTCCATTACTAAAGAGCCAGCAACATCATAGGAAGACAAATGAGTTTAAGGCACAATGTGGAACAGCATCACATCAGCTAATGTGCAGGAACTTCACTGAACTGGCTCATATCACAAAGGAAAACATCTCAGACTCAGCTACTGTGTATTTTTCTGATAGATGGAACAAAGTTCCAGCACATGTAAAGGACAGTTATTGCAAAGTAACTAAAGCAGTGCAAATTCATGCCAAGCTTACACTATGATAAGCTATTTTACTAAGTCAGAAAACTGGCAAAACCACCTGTATTTAACAGTCCATCTCACAAAGTCATTGGTCGGCACCTAAATAACCTAAACTGCACTCTTAACAGGTCAGTGAAAGACTTCATACTCATCTGCAAGAGCAGCTATCCTGAAGTTCAGGCAGCAAATTCACTGCCTTTTGCTTTTGCCTTTTTTTTTTTTTTTCATTTTGAGTCCTTAAGTGTGTTTGGTGAAGGAAAGGCATATAGAAATTTGAAAGACAGTGATGGTTGCAAACATTTTATATACCTGAAAAAGTGGTTTGATCAGCCCATCCAACCAGACTCTGATGTCTCTTCTCCAAAGTACATTAATATCCTTTGTAAAATCACCCCTCTTCTGAGCTTCAAAACATGACCCTGGCCAGAATCTGATTATAAAAGCAGACTGCTCTTTTTGTTTTTACACAAAACTAAACACTGGTTTTGATCCTTAAAGAGAGGCATAAGAATGTGTTTTTATTGCTGGATATAGTCAGGCAAAACTAAAACATTAGGAGCCGTGAGGCAGTTCCCTAATGCTGCAAATTCTAAAGGACCCAGTAGATTATCTGCAGAAAACCTGGTCGTATTACAGATTCTATTACTTACATAGAAAGTATTAGTTACACAAAGTATCTGTGTAAGTTTTTGTAAATTAGATTGTGACCTAATCACTTCATACACAACCCCCCATCCCTCCTCCCTTCTGGAATCTCTAGGTGCAACAAGAAGTTACTGAAGTTTTTCCTACCTCTAGAGATAGTCAGGTTGTACAATAAGATGACACTCATTTTTTCAAGGAATTATTTCAACACTAGTATTTTACACTTCATGGAATTTTTACCTAGCAAGTTTTAGAGCAGTGAGCTGTGAAAACTGAACTGCTTGTAAGTTCCATGAGGTTACATTTCCAGAACTGCTGTTAAAGTATCTTAGTTTGTCCACCATATAAGAAATTAAATTTGTTTCCGCATCATTCACCACTTCAGTTACACATGATACATTAATATTGCCTGTTAAAAATTTGGTAAGTAACTCAAGTCAGACAAAAGCTGTGTTTCCTACCCCACCCCTCCCAGACCAAACATCCTCTTAGCACATTCTGCAGCTTTCTACTGCTCTTGTCAGAGCTTCATTTAAGCTTTAAATCTTCACAGAAAACAACTCTTCACAACTCTGAACTTTACCCTTCAATTGCTGTGGTTTCTACTCATCTTAACACCTGCCAGACATGTTGGGACATTGAACAACTAGTGGCAAATTTAAGGGCAAACAGAACTTCCACTGGACTTGTGGCCCCCATTCTCTACATGTGGCAGCATTAGTACAAAAGAGAGTCTTTATCACCTAAAATAGCCTTACCTTCCCCTCTGAACCTCACACTAACCTAGATATACTTGTGTGTTCAGTTTTGGAGCATTTCTTCTCATTTGGGTGGTTCAAAACAGTACACAGAAATAGTGGTTAGAGGGCAATACAAAGTATAGCTTTGGCAAACTTAATGTAAGTCATTGCCCAGGCAGATTTTCATGTTTTCCAAAAGAACAAAAAACAGTTTTAGAACAGGATCATAGGCTTTCTTCAAGCACTAGCTGCACTGGTGATTTTTATATTCATTTTGCATCCATGCTTTTCACATAATTTAAGTTTTACATGCATAAAACACTCAAAGTCAAATGTAGAGTGTGATTAATGTATTACAGCTGGACATTAGCAGTTTGATACAAATACTGTAGAAAGGGGAGCCTGGAAGGAGCTTTCAGCAGATGGTCCATTTCACTAAAAAATATAGCTACCAAAGTCACAGATGCAGGTATCAATCACATCAATTGCTTTTTGCCTCCCTCTGAAGCAATTTATGCACATACTGAACACTGCTACCAGAAACAGATACCAGTATTTCACCACAGTGAAATTCCTACAGCAGGCAAATCATCTAGTAATGTGTTCACCCAACTGAACTGGCAATAACAACTCCACAAAAAAAAAAAAAGTACAATGAAGTGTTGAGTATATATAATACAAAATTAATTTCTCTTTTGTCACTCATTGAAGACAGTTATGTACATTAGAAAGCAAAGCTCTGCCCTATTACTAGCAGTTTCTGCTACTTTTTTAATCAAGAAAAACAGAAGTAGAAAGCTAAAAGTTTTAAGCTCTCAACTTAGCTGTCAGTGGAAAAAGTGACAAACCCCAATCCTTTACCAAAAAAAAAAAAAAGTATCTGCATATGACTAATTATTCCTAAACTAGAAGCATGGCCAAAAGACCTCATTCTCTTGCCAGACTACTGGCAAGAACCTTAGCATATATCCCAAGGAACTGCCTGTTCTCTTTGGAGTATGGCACTACTTACTGCAGGTTATGGCTCTTTTCCTGGTGTTAAGTAAATTTACAACTCTCTAATCTAAAGGAATCATCCTTCCTGAAAATATATTGATAAAGATCTCAAAATCTATATAATTCTGTTTTTAAAAGCAGATGTAAGGCCACCCTACATGAAAAAGCAAACTGTACAATTAGGCTCCTCAGTATCTTGTTTGCTCTCAGCAGGGTGGGTGAAAGGTCATTAACTTTGATTTAGACAAACAGATCCACTAAAACTCACCCCAGTGTCTATTACAGTGGATTTTTATTGCATTGGAGCAAATATGTCACTGCTGCACTAGCTAGCCAGTGCTACAGGATAATCGGATTATTTCTTATTTTTTACCTACTACATATATCTGACTGCTCAATGTATTTTACAAGTCAGCCCTTGATTTCAACCAGTTCATCAGTACAACTCCAAAAACAAGGTACTTTGTAAATATGATTCAAATACCACCAAACACACCTTGTAACAGCCTCCAAAACAATAATTATGACTTTCAAGGCTAGAAAAATACATCTCTTTTGAATGCTTCATGATACTGTGTGGCTTGTTGAAATTTGACATGCTATTTTAAATGGCTGTGGCTTACATATGAATATTTAATTTTCAGTCATATTACACAAGACAAATAACTCTGCCCATTTTGATGCACATCTGGGTAAACTACAGTGCTTGAAAAATTATTCACTTGAGAAAATTTCTACCTTTTTTTTTGCAATTGCCACAAGGTTGACTTTATCCTGCCAGACCTCAAACCGCCCTGCCAGGCCTAGAACCACCAGTGCTCTGCACAATTCACCTCTTGCATGGCTCAGCAAACACTCCCACTGCTAAAAGGGGGACACAAATTCCAAGACTCCTCTGATCCACATTCAACAAAGAGCTTGTGGCCAGAGCCTGGAGCTTTCTGTCCTGGGACAGTGATGCAAAGCCTGACCTAGAGATCACTCCAGGGCTGCTGGGCCGAGCTACTCCCGGTCACTGAGCCAGAGCTGCCCCACACCGTGCCCTGGCACCCCCAGGAATGCCCTGCAACCAGCCCCAGTCAAAAAGTCCCCTGAAAATTCCCATTAGTGAATTATAATCCTTCCTCTAAACCTCAGCTTCTTACTGCAGTTTAACCAGTGTGAATGCAGCATGGAGAATTAAGGTATTTGTATTTGCCACTGAGTATTTCAGCTCCCCTAACCATGCTTGTCACATATTTCAGTGATACAGTCGATACATGAACCCCCCCACAAATCATTCAGTAAAAGAAGTGAAAAGCAGGGGGTTTGGTGGTTTTGGGGTTTTTTTTTCCTAACTGTTGCACAACCTATCAAAAAATACAGAAAACAGCAAAAACAAACACAATGCAAGCCAGAGCTTGTGATCTCAATCTCTAACTATCAGATGTATCTTTAAGCAAAGAGCAGTCCTTTCCAAGCCAGTGTGATTTTCCATTCAAAGGAAAACGTGTAGGTATTCAAACTTCTCTACAGCAGCACACTGTTCACACTTCAAACTTGTTTGTAAAACTCTGACAGCAGCAGATTAAATATGAATGACATTCTTGCACTGAAGCACTTTCATTCTGTTGAAAACAATTCTAAACTATGAAATCATGTGATGAAATTCAGTACTAGGCAGTCAATTGAAAAATTAGATCTTGAGATCCAAAGTAAAGCGCTTTTAACCCTGTAAAAGGGAAAAAGTGTAGTAAGGAGGTTTTCCCATGTAGTTCTCCCATCCCAAAGTGCTTAGTGAAGGTGGTTTGGTGCCATAGTGGGCAGAGGCACAATTATAACCTGCTCTGCCTTTGTGCCCCGTAGCAAGAATGCTGCCTTGCACAAGAAGATTAAAATGCATGAGGCTGCGATCTTCCACTGGCTGATTAAAGCTAACAGAGGCAGGGGTTGATGTTCAGTTGCCAGATCAGCTCTCGTAGCAGGTAAAAACCTGAATATAAAATTGCTACAAACAAACACACCCCTGAGTTTTAAACTGACGCGTAAGGCAAGGGCCTCTAATGAGGCAGCACAACTGGGGCTGGCAAAGCTTCCAAAGGATACAGAAAAGACCTTGTAACAACTCCATCACAGCACTTGCTATTATAATCATGGTGAGGTATATCAACAAAATTTAGAATTACTTGCAGCTTCCCAGATTTCAAAAGCAGCCTCAACATGCATCTAGTTTATGTGTATAAACCGCATCAGAGGCAACATGCGGAAGACTGGGAGATCTCTCCACAGTTCTTCACACACAGCACCAGAAAGCAACAGCTCTACCAGAAACACCCCATTACATCAAATGTGGACACAACTGCTGAGGGGAACCAAGGACACCCATCACTTTCTTCGTCAGCCAGAACACTGACTGTGCAGGTAAAGGAAAGAAACAAGGTGACAGCTGTAACCATACTGCTAATTCCTGCAATTCTATCATGTATGTATTGATTTGTAAGTTCAGCAACAGGTTCAACAAGTTTTTCATCTTCTTCTTGACACCACACATGTTTACACACAAACTAAGTATGAATTCAATTACGTGCATATCATCCTCGAGAAAAAGTAAATACTGAAACTCAGTGTCAACAACACAGGAATAGACACTAACCACATTTTTAGACTACTGGGCATACACAACTAAAAGGCAGTTTTTGCAAGCTGATGCACAACTTGCATTTATTTATAACTCTTTTCATGAATGAGCCTCAATTTAGTTAAAAACATGAGTTTCAGAACAGCTGTAATTCAGACATAAAAGAAAGCTTGTCCCACCTACATCCTTTTAAAGTCATCTTTATGGAGAAACACTTGCTACTTTGATGTAGCTCTGTCACAGTTTAGCTACACAACCTGGTCCTTGGGGCCCTTGGGGCATGTTTTACCAGTTCAGGCTCTCTATTGCACCACCTGCCAAGTCTTGCATTGACAGTGTTGAAGGCAGGAACACAGACGTCTGCAAAAACCTTTAAAGTTGAGTAAGCATTCATCAATGATAGCATAAAAATGCCAGTTTTAGGCTTCCTCAGATTTTCCCCCTGATTTATTCTTAGTGGAGACACATCCGACATGCTCAGGTAATCTCTTCTGCCTCATCAGGTAGCAGTTGTGTGGCTCCTTTTGTTCTACATAAAACCCCTTTGTTATTTGGTTTTATACTTACTGAGAATATTTAAATAAGAGGACAAGTTCCTTGAAGGAAAAATACTCAAAAAGAGCCTAAAGATACACTATGGATAGCAGAATTTATTTTTCCAAAACAAGGTATATCAAAACTGGAATTTAGCTTAAATGCATTTCCCTAACCCCAGATATTAGAGAGGACAACCATGGTCTACCACCATAGCATTCTGAAAACTTCAACCAGGCTGATGAGCTGAAACCACTGCTCCCCAAAAGCCTCTCCCCTGGGGATCAGATCAAAAAATAAAGCAATACATGCATGCTCCTAACTCAAAACCTTTCCCCTATTAAATAAACATCAAATCAGAGGAATCTGACCCAATTCCTTAGGCAAACATCCTGTGCAGAACCACCATGTTGTGTTCATGGTCTTAGTCCTGGAAGTACTAAGGTAAGGTCTCTGAAAGAACCAAGTTAAGGAGAGCAGTGCAAATGTGTTTTGGCATTACCATATAGACACTAGATTTCAATTGGCCCAATTTATACTAACTGTACTACTGAAAACTATCTGGGAAAGTTAGTTGCACTAAATACATATGTGCACGGCTTTCTTTAAAGATAATCCAATTGCAATTCATGTGGTAATCAAACTCAAGGGGTAAAAGCAAGTGCTCACTACTAATCTTGGACTAATTCTTCTACTAAGAGTATAACAATTTAGTTAAGGGGACTGGCCACAGAAGAAGCAAACCAGCTGTTTCTTTTGTAGCCTCCAAGGGCCTGTAGCTATTTGAAAGTTACTGTAACATAATACCAGACAAAAAGAATTCAGAGAGTTTTTTTTGCGCTGTGGGAGGAATTGTTTCCTGCCTTTCTGTACCAGCGGTTCAGAATGACCTAGAGTAACACCACAGACAGGGGTTACTATCGGACATGCAAACACCATATAAAAAGTTTGCAGCTGGTAGCTTAGTTTCTTCCACTTCCAGCGCTCACAAAATTACCCACACTTATTACTTACTGGTAGCTACACTATATTAAATGACACTAGTTAAACTATTTAAAAAAACCCCCAAAGAACAAACTTAACACTAAGATCTTAAAACTCCACAGAAAAGTCAGGCAAAATTATCAGACGATTAAAAAAATAAAACCAGGGTGCAATCACTTTCATAAGTTACAGAAATTGAAAACAAAGTATTACAATAATGCTACTTACACCTGTATTTACCTTACCTTGTCTGTTCCTGTAAGATAAGATGTGGCTCAACAAAAAACTTGACTCTCAGTTTCAATCGATAAGGGGCTAAACCATCCATCTGCTGGGAGATCCTGTTCCTCAAATTCAGCCATAGGTTCTCCCCTTTGCTGCCAGTGAACTGCAGTCCAAAATAATCAACTTCTATAATCCCCAACCTTCTGCAAACCTGAAAGAATGAGGTTCTTTATGCTGAAGCTGAAAAATAACACCTGAAGTGCTGTTTCAGACTGCTCACTTAAAACATATACGAAAAAGTCCGGCTGTCAGCACCTTCATACAAAGGATTACTTAATTACTTGGATTTTATGTTGCATAGAAAACAGCACGGAGAGAAACACTAAGCGTAAACTAGGAATTTCTCCACCAGCTGAAAAAGCATATGGACTTCCATGGTCAAATTTCACCCCAAGGACAGGCACTTCAGAGGGCCAGCAGATTTCTAAGAGAGCAGAGTATCTGCTAGTCAACATCTCAGCCAGCAGCGCTTTCCGGGCAAGAAGGAGTGAAAAAAACTACAGCCACCCACAAGTTTTATTTCGATGCCACCAGCAGAGCGGACGGCCCCAGCATCCTGCTGCTGTCCGCAGCATCCCCTCGCCGACACCCCGGGGCGAGAGGACACCTGGCCGGCAGCTGAGCCCGCTGGGCGCTGCACACCGGGGTGGGATGCGGAGGGTGCTGAACCCCCCACCTGGGGCCCCACTGCCCGCGGACACCTCCCGGGGGATGCAGCGGCGGGGCCTGCGCTGCCCACGGCGGAGCGCCCGGGCCGGGACATGCGGCACCCGCCGCGCCCGGCACGGGGAGGGCGGTGAAGAAAACAGCGAGATAAATAAAAGCAAACCCAAGAAACCACCAAAGCCCAAGCGAGGATGCTGCGGCTCTCCCCGCCCCCCCCGCCGGCGCGGCGGCCGCCCCCGCACGGCCCAGCCCGCACCGCCCCGCACCGCCGGGGACACACACACGGGTCTGTGGGGCGGCACCACCGCGACACCCACCGCAGCCCCCCTGCCCGGGCGGCGAGGCGGGCAAGCCCCTCACCTGGTTGAGGCAGTCCTCGCCGTTGGCTTTCGCCTCTACCTCCACCTCCATCACCACCGCGTCCGGCCTGGTGACATAGCACAGCATGGCTGGGGGGGGGCGGGACTGTCACACCAC